>QRFJ01002352.1:38454-175504 GCA_006176705.1 Cocos nucifera | reverse complement strand
GTCAATGCCTTCACGTTGACTATAACCTTTTGCCACCAGTCTAGCCTTGAATGTCTCCACATTCCCATCTGCACCAATCTTTCTCTTGAAGATCCATTTACACCCAATAGGTACTATACCTTCTGGTGGATCTACCAAGGTCCAGACTTGGTTTGAGTGCATCGAGTCGATCTCTGACTTCATTGCCTCAAGCCATTTCTCGGAGTCGATATCTGATATCGCCTCGTTGTAGGTTTTGGGATCATCACCATGAGCACCATTACCTATGAGGAACATTTCCTCTACATCCTCTGAAATAATACCTAAGTATCTTTCAGGGGGACGGGAAACTCTTTCCGATCTACGAGGTGGAGGAGGTAGTGTTCTTATTGGCTCAACCTGATTTGGTTCCACTTGGTCCTTAGCTCTTTCTGCTTGTGAGACTTTCTCATCAAGCTTAATCTGCTTTCCAATGCCACTATCTTGAATAAACTATTTTTCAAGAAATATGGCATGTCGACTCACAATCACATTGTGGTCTTCTGGAATGTAGAAATAGTATCCTAATGACTCTTTAGGATATCCTATGAATCGAGCTCTAAAGGACCTAAACTCTAACTTGTCCGCTTGTTGTCTTTTGACATAAGCCGGACAACCCCAAATTCTGAGATGACTCAGACTTGGTTTCTTACCGTGCCATATCTCATACGGTGTGGTAGGAACGGTTTTAGAGGGAACCCTATTCAGTAAATAGATTGAAGTTAATAATGAATGTCCCCAAAGAAAATCTGGGAGGTCTGTGAAGCTCATCATGGATCGAACCATATCCAATAGAGTCCGATTTCTCCGTTCTGAAACCCCGTTGAGTTGAGGTGTTCCTGGTGGAGTCCATTGAGAGACTATGCCATTTTCCTTAAGATAGTCTAGGAATTCCCGGCTAAGGTATTCACCTCCTCGATCTGATCGAAGAACCTTAATGGGTTTTCCAGTTTGTTTTTCTACTTCATGTCTGAATTCTTTGAACTTTTCAAAAGCTTCAGACTTGTGTCTCATAAGATACACATACCCATACCTAGACAGATCATCGGTAAAGGTAATGAAGTAGACAAAATTGCCTCTAGCCGGCACATCGAATGGGCCGCACACATCAGTATGTACTAGGGCAAGGAGATCTGTGGCCCTCTCCCCATGTCCAACAAAAGGGAGTTTAGTCATTTTGCCTTGAAGACAAGATTCACAAGTTGGATATGACTCAAAAGTCAATGGACTCAATAGCCCATTTTTCTCCAATTTGTTAATCCTATCTTCTGCTATATGACCTAATCTCAGGTGCCATAGATATCTGTCGTTTGGACTATCCCTAGGTCGTTTGGCATTCACGTTTTGCTCGATAGTTAAAATAGGTACATCAATATGCAACTGATAAAGACCATTAACAAGGAAACCATTTGCAATTTTATTTCTTTCATAAAGAATGTTACAATGGTCCTTAAAGAAGGTGATCACATAACCTTCTTGTGCTAAGCATGAAACAGAAATCAAATTCCTGCTAGCTGCAGGCACATAATAACAGTCTTTTAAAACTAAGTCTAAACCAGATGGTAATCGCAGAGGGTATGTTCCCACGGCTACTGCAGCAACTCTTGCTCCATTACCGACGCGTAGGATCATGTCTCCATCCCTCAGCCTCCTGCTATCCTCAAGACCCTGCATAGAAGTGCACAGATGAGCACTAGAACCAGAGTCAAGCACCCAACTGGATGCAGAAGAAACCGTAAGGTTAGACTCAATAACGAGCATACCTCCAGAAGGACCTTCCTTCTTGTTCTTTAGGGTGGCCAGGTAAGTAGGGCAGTTCCGCTTCCAATGGCCGTCGCTGTTGCAATGGAAACACTTTCCTTTGCCATCGACCTTCTTCTTCGGTTCTGCCTTCTTCTTCTTTGATCCTTCTACCTTTTGCTTTTTCACAGACTTCTTTTTCTTTCCATAAGACTTTCTTTTGGAAGAAGTCCGTTCCATAGCAAGAACTGAGCCTTTAGAACCTTTCATAGAAAGCTCAGCGGTAACCAGCATATTCATCAACTCGGCCAAGGAATTTTGAAGTTTATGCATGTGGTAATTCATGATGAATTGCCCATATGCATCAGTCAAGGATTGCAGAATAATATCATTCTGCAAGTCCAAGTCCAACTTCACACCGAGCTTCTCAAGCTCTTCCATGTCCTTGATCATTGTCAGACAGTGATCTTGGACTGACTGCCCATCACGCATCTTAGCCTTAAAAAGTCATTTCGTGACTTGATATTTGGCTGCGCGACTCTGTTCACCAAACATCTCCTGCAGGTGAGCCAACATTTGGCGAGCAGTCCCGATATCTTCATGTTGGCGCTGGAGCTCATCAGACATCGAGCCCAACATGTAGTATCTGGCCTTATTGTCTTCGTCAATCCATTTTTCCAGAGACGCTCTCTGTTCAGTGGATGGACGAGCTGGTAAGGTGGGAGGGTCCTGGTCCAAAACATGTGTTAACTTCTCTGAACCCAAAACAATTTTGTAGTTCCTGAGCCAATCTTTATAATTGGGTCCAGTCAGTCTATGTGTGTCTAGGATACGTGCCAGTGGGTTGGACGCAGACATTTTCCTGTAGAGAGTCAAAGATTCTAGTTAGATACTGTAATTTTGACTTGACCAATTTGTTTAGGGATTTTATTTTTAAACAAATTAGCTCCCACTATTTTCTCGGATCCCTACACTCCCTCTGTAGAGATGCGAAAATCTCCGCGATTGATGATTTCTAGTGGGTGGTGCGGTCTCACCAACTGACTCATCACCTCACCTAACAGTTATTGGTGATGGGTTAGCCAATGAGTGAACAACTCTTGTTCAATGATTCTCTAATCATGGTGCACCCAAACTTGGTCTCTAATTCATGAATCTCACCGTATCCGGAATATTGATCCACTCCTTAGTTAAGTCAGACCCACCATTTGCATAGACTGGGTTCCTAATTGGGTCTCTCACCGTATCCGGAATATTGAGCCCAACTCATCCTCCAGCCCATAGCATCCAATGCCTAATAGACATGGTTGCGTCTTCCCGGTGCAACTGAGCCACTGTATCCAGCCGAGAACAATCAACCCCGGGAAGGGCCCGCACGTCTACAATGGTGGAAGACCTCGGACTTAATCTTTTCTTAGGGAGAATTGATTCAGGTCTCATTAAACTAGACTTGGCTTAGTCATAACAATTATGACTAACCTAGTGGCATGGGTCAGCTCGGATTATTGACCACCTCAGATCAGAACTGTGTCAACAGATATGGCCAGGTAAGTGAGACCGGTGGAAGGAATATGCCGTTAACTCGCACAAGAACGCATTCAGGTCGAGTAGCTTCCAATTAAAAACCAGTCGGTCGTCTGTGCCAAACTTACCTTAGACACCAAATTGTTGAGTCAGAACCAATTGGGTTAGCCTACAATCCAGACTCTAACCTCTGAGCCTAATTAGGTCTTGCTTGATCGTGACTCGATCTTGACCCAGACTTAATCCTATTAGGCTGGTCAATTTAAGCATTGTTGATCCCATCTAACCAACTCTTGATTCGGTTTGATCAACCGCTTAGACCTAATTGAGCTACCCAAGCCCGAACCCAGTATTATGAATATGTCTTAGATCTGAAATTCTCAATTTTAGACCTAATTAATATTCCATAAACTTAATTCTTAATTAAGTTGGGTTCATAAACAAAATATGCACAATAAATCCTAGGGTTTCAGGATCTAGGGTTTTGCAGAAAGTAAGTTTTGGGTTTCTGATTAAGGACGAACACGCAGCACCCCTACACGTCATAAGAACACCCCATCGAATGGGAAGAGAGGGCCTTTAAACCCTTCTTCGTTCTTATGACCGGACGGCCAAGAGGAACGCCTTAATCAGGAACATGTAAATCTACAAAACAGTTATAGATCTATATCATATATCTCATATACAAATTTAGATCTAATCAAGGCATATTTTGCATACATCTCATGTATCATAATCATGCATGTTTTCAGATCTAAATTATCACATAATAATCTGAAAAATTAGATTTAAATTGATCTAATCAAAATAAATTCTAATCTAGACAATTATGTAGAACTATTCTACAACTAGTCTAGTCATGCATCTATCATATCTCATATGATATTTAAAATTAAATAATTTTTATTTGCTGTTTATCAGATGTTATTATAACACTTATAATATCAGAAAATAGTAAATAAGAAGATCTAAAATATGATTTAATCATATTAAATCAAAGACATGCAAAACTATTCTATAGAACTATTCTATTCTAGAACTAGTCATGCATATCTTCATGTTCTTAGATCCAAATCATTTAATTTTAATTTTTCTGATTTCAGATCTGATCACATCTCATGTGACATCTGAAATCACTTTATTTTTAATTAAAATAAAATTAAAATCAGATCTAAACAATTTTAGAACCATGGCTCTGATACCAGTTGAAGGGAAATCCTGATTTCCCGGTCCAGGTTCGTCCAGATCTGATTAGATCAAGAGATATATTTCAAAAATTTTTCTCTTGATCTCAATCAGATCTTGATATGTTTCAGATCTGATTCTTATTATTTTAATAAATAAAATAAAATAAGATAAATTAAATCAAATTTAATTTACCTGATTTGGGTAATCCTATTACCCTGTAGATGATCCTGATTGCAGCGGAAGGTTCTGGATCTTAGCCACGCAAGCGCCTGGCCTCTACCGGTATCCACTCGGGTTGGATCTGGAGAACCTCTTCTTCTCTATCACACCTCCAAAAATCAGATCTGGATCTGATCTGGAGGATCTTCAAAACTCTTTTGAAGATCTGCAGTCGTCCTTTTGCAGCAGCGCAGCCTTCTTGCTTTTGATCGCCTTTCCTTGATCTGAATCGCACCAAACTAAGTCCAAAACACTTTTGGACGTGGAGAGCAAGGGGAGAAGAGAGTATGGCATGGAGAAGGAGGGGAGAGGCAGCCTTGGACGTGGGAAATCTCTTTCAATAAGACTTTGACTTAGGATTAGGGTTGGGCGCAGGGTCTTATTTATAGACCTCTTGTGATCCAACTCCTCTTCCTCTCAACCAATCACAACCCTTTGTGAAATCAGATCTAAATCTGATTGGTTGAAAAAGAGACCCCTGGATTCCTCCTTAGAGGGCGCCTAAGACCAGTCAAACTGGATTCTTAGTAGAACTCTAATTGGAATCCTAAAGGGAGGTGGAGTCCTTGTCCAACAAGGACTCCTAGGCGCCTCCTACTTGGGCTCACGCCACCCTTGGCGTGCGCCCTTCTCCTTGCCAGGTTCTGGCAGGGGGACAAGCCCCCACCAGCTCTCCAATAGGTGCATGACATGTGGTCAAAAGTCAAAGGGTGAATGGTCAACGTTTGACCAGTCAAAGGTAGACTTTTGACCAAAGTCAAAGAACAAGAAATGGCAGGTGACCAAAAATGGCAGGTAATGTCTTACAAATAAGACAACCTATTCTGACTTGGACAACCTCCAGTCAGACCATATGAAGGCCTCTGATTGAGCACAAACTCCTTTGGCTCAGTCAGGACAACTTATTTATGATAGTAAAAGAAGAACGTTAGGTTCAATCGAGTGCTAGCACGATTTCCTTGAACCTAATTGAATCTCATTCAGATCAATTGAACTAGATCAGTTCAATTGATGATCACCAGATTCAAACCCTTGTTTGTGTGACCCAGTTAGGTTCAGTTCTGTATGGTAATGGGATATGTCATGATCTCTATCATAGACATCATCGAAACTCCTTTCGATGGATCAGAACTCTTCTGATTCGAACAGCTAGAATGATCGATCATCTAAATCATTCTAATTGCTCCCAAAATCCACCAGTGACACCTAGCAGTATATGGTGGCAACCCATCAGAGCTGAATGCGAACCTCTTGGTGCAGCTACCTGTGTGATTCAGTTCTTCTATCTTGAGCCCCGATCAGATTAGGGTTAAGGTGAACTCGTCAAACCCTAGTCTCTGTCATATGATGTAATCATTCGATTCGAGTCCAATGTGAAAATCTAAATAGAAACTCTTTCTATTATTTCACTCTGCCATGGCCATGGGCTTCAGGACTTGATTCTCATGATCATCATAGGGCTACTCCTCTACCACCGAGGTAGATAGATCCCATCTTGATGCAATCCAGTTCCTACAATGAACATGTCACAGCCAACATACACCTCAGGGTTCCATATGGCTAGGAGACCGAGTAATGGTGTAGTCAAACTATAACACCCTCAAGGTGAACTGCCGATGCATCTCAGGTCAAAGAACCAGACACACTACTGCAGCATCGAGTCAGTCATTGACGAGAAGGTAGACTTCCCTAATGACTACTCGAGGTGGTCACGCTCAGTGCCCTCGTTCTCTAACGAGTACCTGTACTCTCGCTCCGGTGTCTCCACACCGTAGACTCAAGACTCATCTACTAAAGAGAAGCGATCGTACACCAACCTTCCGGATCAATCACCATCCTCGTGATGATCCTATGGTCGGGAGCTGTTTATGAGTTAATAATGATTATTCATGTCTTAAATTTTCAACTCTTGAAAATATGAATTATCATTACCATTAACTCAAAGGATGTATCACAGACACCAAATACACATGTGTGATAGAAAATAACCCATTTCATTAATTATAGTCAAAATTACAATTTTGCCCCTAGAAGTGTATTACAAGTGTCAGCCAATTCTGGCTTCTAGGGCACATATATCTAACAGTTTCTTCACTAAGGAACTCCTTTTCTAAAAAGACTATCTTAAGGCTGACAAATACTTTTTGCTCATTAGTAAGATAGAAGTAGTATCCTTTGGTTTCTTTTGGGTAACCTATAAAGCTACACTTATCAGAGCTAGGTCCAAGCTTGTCTATCATCAAACATTTGATGTAAGTCGGACACCTCCAAACCCTAAGATGTGAAAGCATTGGCTTACGCCTTATCCATATTTCATATGATATTTTATTAACAGATTTACTCAGAACCCTATTTAGAATGTAACAAGTTGACTCAAGTGCATATCCCCATAGGAAGATCGGCAAACCAGCAAACCCCATCATGGATCGAACCATGTCCAACAGCGTCCGATTTCTTCTTTCAGACACACCATTATGTTATGGTGTTCCAAGAGGGGTCTATTGGGAGAGAATCCCGTTCTCCCCAAGATATGTCAGAAACTCATTAGAAGGTACTCACCCCCTCGATCAGATCGAAGAGTTTTAATACTCTTCCCAATTTATTTTTCTACCTCATTTCGAAATAGTTTGAATATTTCAAATGATTCCAACTTATTCTTCATTAAATAGACATACCCATACCTCAATAGATCATCTATGAAGGTTATGAAGTAGAAATATCCATCTCTAGCAATTGAGCTCATGGGTCCACATACATCCGAATGGACTAAACTCAGGAGTTCAGTGGCTCGTTCATCTATTTCAGTAAAAGATGACTTGGTCATCTTACCAAGAAGATAGGACTCACAGGTCGGAAGTGACTCACAATCACTAACCTCAAGAATTTCTTCTTAAGCTAAACTGTTAATTCTATTCTTGCTAATATGACCTAGCCTATAGCACCAAAGGTAGACATCAGACACATCACTAATTCTTGGGCGTTTACTAGAGGATTGAATCGCATTAACAAGCATAGAAAGTAAATAAATTTGGTTATTCAATTATCCAATCAAAATTATTACACCAATCAAAATGACATTAAAAAATTTTTCTTTTATTGATATCTTAAAATCATTTATGGCCAAAAGGCATATAGAAATGACATTCAATAAAAAAGTTGGACAATAATGATATTCATTAAGAATAACTTTATTTGAATTGATTATAAGGTTCATGATTTCTTAAGATAGAATTGGAACTTGTCTTCCATCTCCAACATTCAAGAATCTCTCGTCTTGATCAAATCTCCTACTGGCCTGCAAGCCCTGCATAGAATTATAAATATGCTAAGAGCTTTCAGTATCTAATACCCAGGCAGTAGAATCAAATAACAAAAACTTACAAGATGTTATCATATAATTACCTTACCCAGCAACTACTTGCTTCTTCCTCAGCCTATTTGGATCTAGGGAGGCAATGTACAGAGGACAACTCCTCTTTCAGTGCCCCTGCTTCTTGTAGAAGAAGCACTCAGCCTAGCTTTGCTTGGGCTTGCGCTTCTTATTCTGACCCTGTGCAGTCATCTCAGCATGCGGCCGCACCTTCTTGTTTTTCTTCTTCTTGTTCTTCTTCCCTTTCTTAAAGGATTGACAACCAGAAGAAGACCCTCCCACTACATTCACCATCTCCTTATGGAGTTGGTGATCCTTCTTAAAGTTCTGCAGCAACCCCAACAAGCCATGGTAGTTCACTACAGGCTTTTCATTCTGAAATGAGTTAGGAAGGGGAGGAAAGACTTGGGCAAGGAAATAAGGATCACATCCTTACCGAGCTACTCATGCAGGAGAAAGCCTAGCTTGCTAAGGTGCTCAATCATCTCGATCATGTACAATACATGATCGGTGACTGAGGCCCCATCCCTCATTCAAGGGTTGAAAATGGCACAACTTATTTTATGCCTTTCAATGTCATTCCACATGCCAAAAGAGTCGTTCAATATTTGAAGCATCTCCTATAACTGGGCGTTTTCAAACCTACGGCTGAACTCGTCGTTCATTGCCGCCAGCATTATACATCGAATAGTGGTACGGTCATTGAGCCACTTCAGATAAGTATCTCGGACTGCTCCTCTAGCGTTAGAGGCTGGCTCCTTAAGTGCTTGATCCATTACTACATCAAGGATCTGCTCATGTTACAGGATGATTTTCAACTTACGATACTAGCTATCATAGTTGGATCCCATTAATTTGTCATGGTCTAACAATGATCGAAGCGATAGGTTAGTGGCCATGTCTGGACAAAAAGAAAAACCAAACCTAATTAGTATATGAATTATTAATCCTAAAGACTTGGACTTTAGTGTAAAGGTCCTCCCACTATTCTATACGAATTGATAGCTTCTACCTCTAATTCGAGAAATTACTCTAATTCCTTAGTGGATACTAGAATCCACATAGATTACACATGAGCCCAACTTTGGTTGGTCAATCCATGTGCACCTATAGGTAGATTCAAAATTAATTGTTTCTCTAAACAACTTCTAGTAACATTGATTTTGCCCCATAGACCTAATCAGTAGACTTTGGCCTCCACTAAAAAGGATCAATTAGGTCCAACCATTAACATGACCACATTTGGTCTTATCTAACTAATAAATGATCAGGCCCAACTTTGGTCGGCCAACCTAATCACCATCAGAAAGACTTAACCAAATTATCATTTTATGAATGATAATTTCATTAGTCAATAATCACCAGCCTTTGGGCCTCCAATGATCATTATACTAATGAACCCATTATCACTCAACTTAATGGGAGGCTATGATTTAGTTATCTATATAACTATTTCATTTTTAAGGACCTAATAATTTTAGAGGATTTAGTTAATCAATTTAAGAAAATTCAGTGAGCCAATTTCGATCCTCCCACTGACTTCATCAAGTCAGAAGAAAGATCTAGTCTAAGCTGGCATTAGGAGTGTCTAAATCAGTTAGACTGATTTACCTAATAGACATGAGTGAGCCCGAATCATCAAGTGATCTAATCAAAATCTAACTCACCAGAATGGCTAGATAAGTGAGATCAGTAGAAGGGATATGCCATTAACTCATCAAAAATCGAATCAGTGCAAGTAGCTCCTAATTAAAAACCACTGGTCAAACTATCAAACTTACCTTAGACACCATCTAGTTCATTAGTTTTAATTTAACTAACCTAGTAATTTTGGATTCGACCACGTAGCCTTAAATCAAGTCCATTTGGTCCTTGTTAAAGGCATGAACTTGACCAATTACAACTATTGTAATTGAGTCCATAGAGTCTTTGATCTAATCTAAATTAACATTTAATTAAATTTGATCAATTACTCTAAATTAGTCCATCTTTTAACTAACCTTAGGTTTAACTGAATTTATGGATCTAATTCAGCTAACCAATAACACACAAGTTTATGATTAATGACTTAGAGCCTTAATTCATAATTCTAGACACCAAATCATTATACTTAATTTTTAATTAAGTTTATGGACTGAGGGTTAGGATTCGATATTTTAAAAATATTTTTTTTAATTTTGAAAGATTCTTTATAACTTAGCATTGTCCACCAATCGAGTTGACTCATTTTAAAATAAAATAATCTCAATTTACAAACAACACTAGTTGTAGGGTTTAATTTGAAACTATGTACACTACATAATCATAAAATCATGAATCAAACTTTATCTAATAATGTATTCATAATCATAAATTAGATTAAAGCCTAATATAACTTGATCATAAAAATATTAGATCAAATCTAGTAATGTTAAGATTAACGATATTGATTAGCAACGTACCAGGACAACCTTTTCACTATAGAAGGTAAATCCTACCATAGGACAACCTGCAGCTTGTATGATCAAAATTTTAATTTTTTAGATCTAATTACTTAAATTATTAGATTAATATTTAGATCAAATCTAAATTATTAATCTAAATATGCAAGCATATCATGTTTAAGAAATCTTGCTCTGATACTAATTGAAGAAAATAGTGCAGGATTTGCTATGCTACTTTCGAAAAATATTTCAAAAATAGCAATGATGCAGTAGAAAATAATTAATTTAATTAATTATCTATTGATCATATTAGATTATTTAACTCTACACATTAGGATCTAAATATAACATGCATGCATACATTAATAGATCTAAAAATAAAACTATGTAATAAACTATTTACTACATCTATGTGTTCAGAATACAATATCTTTTTTGTGGGTAGTCAATCACCACAATCTAAGTCTACCAGATAATGCTCTAGTTTCATGTCATAGCGGCACATATGTCTAGCCTCTACGGTTGGTCCACACGGAGCTTCTAATATCGATCAGCCCTACCGGAGTGCTAGCTCCTCGTTGGGACCTTCAATGATTGATCATGATCGATCCGATTGATCGTATACTTTTTTTTAGATATTTTAAAAAATTATAACATAAATATTAGAGGATGATGAAGATGTGTTTCAAATTTGGTGGCGATCCGATGCTCACAGCACTCGATCTCTCCACCCGAACCCAAATTCCAAAATCTAGGATTTCACTCGGCTTAAAAACTCTGACACACTAAAAATCCTATCACACCCTCTCTATGTGGATTTTTTCTATAAAATAAGCTTTTATGGAAAGATAAATTTTAGATATATAATCTTTATTTAGATCATATCTAAAAATAGGATATCCTTAGAGGTGAAAATCATAAGAGAAGAGAGGTATGAGGGAAAAGTAAAGTGCTGCAGGACCCTATTTACCTTCACTCTAAGATTTTTTTTCTCCTAGAACTAATGCTTAATCACTCTAAAATTTTTATCATGTAATGCTATCCCCTTTTTCTGCATGCACAAAAATTTTTATAATTTATTAACATGAATACCATGGGAAAAATATATGGAAAATAATAAGGATCGAGTGGTTGAGAGGTTTTAACCACTCACTTGATTTCACAACTTAAATGAGCCTCTTATCCTTATCCAACACCCCCTCCCTTATGTTTAACACACAGAAGGACTCTCCTTCTACATGCATATATTTTTATTTCTCTAAAAAATATTTGACAAATAAAAGGGAGGGCGTGGGAAGCAGAGTGGAAAAGTCAAAAATGGTGGGCGCATGGGAGAATTTGAATTCAAACTTCATTTAACTTGATCCTAATTGGTTTCAACCAAACTAATTAATCTAGACCCAATTAAATAAGATTAAATCCAATCAAATTAGGCTTAGTCTAATCCAATAAAATTTTAATCAAATTAAAAATTAATTAGATCTAGGTCCTGATCAAATCAGGGTCAAAACTTTCATAGCGATTAGGTCATCTCATGACCTGATCGGGTCAAATCCAATCGAATCAAATTCAATCGAACTTGATCAAATCCTCATCACTCAATCAAATTGAGCTAATCAGTAATCAAATTATTAATTAATCCTTCAAAAATATCTGAGTCCAAATCGAATGGGTTACTGGGCAATAGAGTCCTATCAATATGAAACTCTTGAAGAGTCCTAAACTAGTGGAACTCTTAAACTCAGTATCCCAAACAAATCAAAATCACGATCATAGAGTCTTAGACTAGTGGAATTCTTGATCAGAGAGTTTTAGATGAGTAGAACTTAGAGTTCTAGTTCAGTAGGACTCTTGGTCATAGAGTCCCAGTCCATGGGACTCTTGACCATAACGTCCTAGACCAATGGGACTCTAGATCAGCCATAAGATCAGGTACGAACTCCTAATGTGTGTAACCCCACAGGTCTGAACTTAAGCTGGTAGTATAGAAATTAATTTCTATACTAATCGAAATGATCATCTAGCAATGGTACCCAATGTCCGGATAGATTAAATAATTACAATCGCAACATTCAGAACCTACGCAAATATGGTTATCGTATAATTCATCCCTATGATCTCTATGTAATAGATGACTCAGGGTTAGACTGCCAATCCTAGAAAATACATCCATGTCATGTCTCAAAGCAATTAGTCTCGTGACTCCTCACTAAGACTATCCTGACCAAGGTTTTGCTAAATTAAAAAATAATTGAACACAGCTCCTGAAATTAGGAGTGGTCAATCCCATCTTGATACACGCACTAACTCCATAAGTACTTGATTATGCCTAAAAATCTTCCATCACTGAATTAGAATTTTGATAGTCCAGCACCAAAATACAGTGAGTTGCTTGAAAGTCACCATGGTGATCTCAGATCAGAGGGATATTTATACCCATATTCCATCATAGCTAATCTTGATAGGAGAAAAGCCCGGAAGTTGGTCACGTTCATTATAGATATATCCATACATCTCACTTGCATGCCATATCAGTATCTCAACACTTCTTGGTTGTGAGGACAACCAACCTCTATGGCACACAATGACCTAAACTTGATAAACATTATCATCATAAGTAACAACGTATCATTTGGTCGTGAACTATTTAAGGACTAAATGATAAAACCTTCTTTGTTGAATCTAGATAGTCCTAAGGACTTCATCACAACACAGGAGTTCATTAGAAGATAATAGAATTTATGATGAAAAATACTAAAATAATTTTTATTAATTTATAATTTATATACAATTATAAATATATGGCCCAACCATCAATAGACTGATGATTAGCTTTGGGGCACATTTCCAACACAGATCTTATAAAATCAAAATAGGAACCCTAAACATGAACTAGGGCAGCATAGCACTCAAACCCTAGCACCAAGTTTTCTCCCTCAATTTTTTCTTCTCAATTTTTTTTTAGGCTATGGAAGGGCTCATGCACTAGAGGAGAGGAGTCTCAAAAAAACTTACACCTAGAAGAAATTCTACGAATTTCATAAAGGGTGCACAAATCAAGGTGGCGTGTGGAAGAGTTGGGATTAAGTGGTTTGCTATTTGACTTCAAATCCCATTTGAATTCAAATTGCAACCAGATCAAGCCCATCTATTTAGGACATGAGAAGGAAGGGTGAAAGCCTTCTTTTGCATGGAAAATAATTCATGAGAACATTTTTCTCATGGAGAAAAAAATGATTCAAAGAGGGTGAGGTGGCACATGGAGGACTAGGTCAAACTGGTCTCATAATTATTCATCTAATTGAACCAACCCAATCTAAATTGGTTATGCCCAATTAGACCAGATTAAATTTAACTTATTTAGGCTTAATTAAGCTCAATTAAATTCTAATCAAATCAAGAATTAAATAAGCCCATCCCCTGATCAAATCAGCGATCATACTTCCTCGGTGATTAGATCATCTCATAACCTAATCGGATCAAACCCAACTGAATCTAATTCAATTGAATTTGATCCAAAAATTATTACTCAATCAAATTAAGTTAATTAGTGATCAAATTACTAATTAAATCTCTCATAAATATAGAATCCAAATTCAGTAGGTATCCGGACAATAGAGTCCTATCAAAATAAAACTCTTAATCGAAGAGTCCTAAATCAGTGGGACTCTTGATCCCGATGTCCGAAATGAGTGGAACTCATGATCATAAAGTTCAGACTCTCGATCATAGAGTTTCAGATAAGTAGAACTTAGAGTCTCAGAGTAGTAGGACTCTTGGTCGAAGAGTTTCAGTTTAGTGGGACTCCTGACAATAGAGTTTCAATCCACTAGGACTCCTGATCATAGAATCCCAGACAACTAGGACTTAGAGTTCTAATGCAGTAACACTCTTGGTTGAAGAGTTTCGATCTAGTGGAACTCTTGATCATAGAGTCCCAGTCCAGTGGGACTCATCACCAGCCATCAGATCAGGTAGGAACCTCTAGTGTGTGTGACCCCATAGGTTCGAACCTAAGCCGATAGCACAAGAACCACTTTCTGTACTAATCAAAGTGACCATCTAGTAATGGTACCCGATATCCGGATAGGTCGAATAGTCATAATCGCAACATTCAGAACCTACGTGAATATGGTTATCGCATAGCTCATCTCTTTGACCTCTATGTATGAGGATGACTTAGAGTTAAACGTCAACCCTAAAAGATACATCCAAATCGTATCTCGAAGTAATTATTCCTATGACCCCTCACTAGGACTACCCTGGCTAAGAATTTACTAAATTGAAATATAATTGAACATAGCTCCTAAAATCAGGAGTGATCAATCCTATCTTGATACATGCACCGACTCCTCAAGTACTTGACTATGCCCATAAATCTTCCATCACTAAATAAAAATTTAGATAGTCTGACACCAAAGCATAGTGAGTTGCTTGAAAGTCACCATGGTGATCTCAGATCAAAGGAATACTTAGATCCATATTCCATCAGAGCAAATCTTGATAGTAGAAAAGCTTCGGAGTTGGTCACATTTAGCGTAGATGTATCCCTACATCTCACCTGCATGCCATATCTGTGTTTACACACTCCTTGATTAAGAAGACAACCAACTCATATGGTACACAATGACCTACACTCAATAAACATTATCATCATTGGTAATAATGTATCATTTGATCGCGAACAGGTTTAAAGACTAAACAATAAATCCTTCTTTGTTGATTCTAAATAGTCTTGAGGACATCACCATAACATAGGAGTTCATTAGAAGATGTGAGAATTTATGATGATAAAATAATAAAATAAATTTTATTTATTAATAATTTAAATATAAGTACAAAAAATAGTATAACCATCAATAGGTTGATGATTGGCTTTGGGATACTATTTCTAACACCATCTAACGATGGTCCAGTCCTATCATAGCAGTAGAGCCATAGCTCAGGCTAAAGAATTGAAGGACCGACATATTCTACATCGCTATCATCTTAGATTTTAGATCTGGATGACATTGATTTTTAGAAGATTGATGAAAAAGGAGAACTTGACTGACCCATTTGCTTAAGCCTCAGAACTAAGAAGTTGTATGAGCTCAAGTGGAAGATAGGATATTTGATATCTTTCTAATTAGCTTTAGTCCAAGTGAGAGTTTTCAGAAAATATATCCTAAGGCTAATCATCTAAGTTATAGATGATTTAAATTAGTATATAAATTATCTAATAATAATAGTTATTTATCTTATTCATCATAAAAATTCAATCTTTCTTAAATGAACTTTTATCTTATGATGAAGTCCTTAGAACCATAATTAATTGATAAAAAAGGATTTATCGAATGGTTCTTAAATTGTTCATGATCAAATGATAAGTTATTAACTAGGACGATAACTTATCAAGTATAGATCGCTGTATGTCATATGCGTTGGTTGTCCTTACAACCAAGTGGTGTGTAGAGATGCTGGTATAGCATCCAGGTGGGATGTAGGAGTACATCTGTACTGAACATGATCAATGTAGCACTCTAATGTTAACAGTAGCTAGCTAAGGCTAATGGATATAAGTGTCCCTTCGACTTGAGATTGCTATAGTGACTTGCAAGCAACTTATTATACTTTGGTGCCAACCTGCCTATATTTCTAATATAGCAATGGAAGGTTTCTAGGTATAGTCAAGTACCTGTGAGTTGGTGTGTGAGTCAAGATGGGATTGACCACTCCTGATTAAGTTCAGGAAGTGAATGACTCACTGTGTTTTAATTAAGCAAAACACAGGCTTGGGTAATCCTCGTGAGGAGTCACTGGATTTAAAAAATTTTAGAACATAATATGGATGACTTATATGAGTGTTGATAACTTACTCGAAGTTATCTTGAGGATTATTGGTCAAAGGGATGAATTATACGGTAATCATAGTTCAAGGTTCTAAGAATGTTGCTTTATATATATTCGACCTATCTGGATGTCGGGTACCATTATTAAATAGTCATTTTGATTGGTATAAAAATTATTTCTATGCTACTGGCTTAGGTTCAAACTTATGAGATCACATAGAGGTTGTTGTCTAATCAGATAGTTGATCGATGATTGAGAATCATTCAGAGATCGAATCATCAATTGATGTTCGATCAAGTGCAAGTATTATAGGAGGATCGATTAGTAATTAGATTACTAATTAGCTTAATTTAATTAAAAAAAGGGTTAAAATTAAGTCTAATTAAATTAGATTTAATTAAAATTGATTTGGACTTAATTGGATTAAGTCTAATTGGTTTATTAGATAAGCCAATTGCAAGGAAGAATAAGTTCCTGTTCAATTTGGACTCGAGTGCACCTAATTTCTAATTTGATTAAAAATTAAATTAGATTTAAATTTAATTAAATATTATTTAATTAGGTTTTTAATTAAATTAAGATTGCTTATTAATTAGGTTAACTCAAAACTATTTTGAATTAGGTTCAAAAGGTTTTGACCTAATCAAAATAGGATAGTCCTAGTTAAATTAGGACTCCTTCCTTGCGCCACCTAAGAGAACCCATGCCCACTCAAAGTTTTTAGATTTTTATGAGCCTTCTCCATGCCCCCTTTTTAGAAGTTTTAGAATAAAATTTGACTTGGTCTTATTTGGAAGTTAGTTTGAATGAGTCAAACAAAGTAAGAGTTTTAATTTCTTAAAACTCTTCTCTTGTCCCTTTGGAATTTTTCTCCATGCCTCCAAATATTTTTGTCACCCCTTTTTCTTCTCTTTTTGGGCGTTGGTTTCTAGTTCTACATGCCAAAAATCAAGGAGGATGGCATCCATGAGTTGGATGCCACCAAGACTCCTTGGAAGACTAGGTTTTGACCTAGTCTTCCTATAAAAAAGGAGGGCCTCCTCCGAGATAGGGGATTGGCATCTAAACCTGGGTTTTTCTACCAAAAAAATAGAGTTTCCAGAGAAGAGGGCATGGGTGGTTTGAGGCACCAAGTTTCTTGGAGGAAAGACCTTCATTAAGACATCAATTGTTGATGTCTTGAAGAGACAAAGGTAAAAGAAGATTGTTTTCTCTTAGAAATTTCTATCAAGTTTTCTTTCTCCCTTATTTTTGTGAGTCTTTTCTATGAGAAAAATCTAAGAGAGAGAGAGAGAGAGAGGGAGAGGGTGTGGAGGATGGATGCTCTAAGTTGTTGGGGTGTCAAGGTTTATTTTGAACATGATTTGATCATGTCCTGATGAGAGAAGAATAAGAGAAGAAAGTCTTCTCTTAGGGTTTCTTTGAGAACTCTTCTTTTTCATCTTTTTGTGTGATTTTTCATAAGAAAAATCAGAGATAAAGGAAGCAATAGAGCATGAAAAAATATTTGAGGAGAAGGTCTCCTCATGTCAAGATAAGGAGATTGGTTTAGGACATCAATGGTTGATGCCCTGAAGAGAAGATGAGTCTTCTCTTAATAGTCTTTCTTCAATTTTTTTATTTTCTAATTTTTGGAAGATCCAAGAGTTGGACTTCTTCTTTAATCCTTCTTGTATTCTTCATCTTTTGGAGTATTCAAGAGATCCAAAGAATATTTTTTAGATTGACCACCAGGAGGGATCCGCGAGAAGTAACAAGTACAAAAAAAACACCTATAAAAGTATTAATTTATTAATTAATTTACATTTATTTTTAAAAATTAAATATTTTTATTTATTATTCTTAGAAAATATATTTATTAATATATAGAGCTCATTTTTTTAATCGCAACAAAATAAGTTTGGAGCAAATTAGAGTTAAAACGGACCTGATATGAATTTTCAAAGATAAAAGAAGAAAAATAAAAATTGAAATGGCTCAACTGGCTCACCAAGCCAAAACAACTCAGCTTGCAAGCTGGCATGCCGCAAGCCTAAAGGGAAATCCTGATTTCCCGGATTAGGTTCGTTCGGATTTGATCGGATCAAGAGATATATTTCAAAAAATTTTTTCTTTGATCCTAATTAGATCTGGGATGTTTCAGATCTGATTCTTATTATTCTAATAATAAAAATAAAATATAAATAAATTAATTCAAATTTAATCTATCTTGATGTTGGGTAATCCTATTATCCATTGATGATCTTGTATGCAGCGGAAGGTTCTGAATCTAGCCACATAAGTGCCTGGCCTCTATCGATATCCACTCAGGTTGGATTTAGAGATCCTCTTCTTCTCTATCACATCTCCAAAAATTAGATCTAGATCTGATCTGGAGGATCTTCAAAATATCTTTCGAAGATCAGCAGTTGTTTTTTACAGTAGCGCAGTCTTCTAGCTTTCAATCGCCTTTCTCTCATCTGGATTGCACCAACCAAGAATCCAAACCTCTTTGGATGTGGAGAGGAGAGGGAGAAGGTGCTTTGGCATGGAGGAGGAGAGGAGAAGCAGCCTTAGGGTGTGGAGAATTGTGATGCCTTTCCAATGTTCTTTTAGTTGGGTGCAGGGTCTTATTTATAGACTAAGCGTGATCCAACTCCTCTTCTTCCCAACCAATCACAATCCTTTGTGAAATCAGATCTAAATCTGATTGGTGGAAATAGAGTCCCCTGGATTCCTCCTTAGATGGTGCCTAAGACCAGTCAAAGTTGGTTCTTAGGAGAACTCTAATCGAAATCCAAAAAGAAGATGGAGTCCTTATCCAATAGGGACTCCTGGGCGCCTCCAGCTTGGGCAGACGCCAAGGGTGGCGTGCGCCCTCCTCCTTGCCAGGTTCTGGCAGGAGGACAGGCCCCCACCAACTCTCCAATAGGTGTGTGACATATGGACAGAAGTCAAAGTATCAATGGTCAACATTTGACTAGTCAAAAGTCAACTTTTGACCAAAGTCAAAGGACGAGAAATGGCAGGTGACCAAAAATGGCAGGTATTATCTTACAAAATAAGACAACCCTTTTCTGACCTGGACAGGCTCCAGTCAGATCAAGTGAAGGCCTCTGAATGAGCACAAACTTCTTTGGCTCAGTCAGGACAACTATTTATGATAGTAAAAGAAGAACGTTAGGTTCAATCGAGTGCTAGCATGATTTTCTTGAACCTAATTGAATCTCATTCAGATCAATTAAACTGGATCAGTTCAATTGATGATCACCTAAATCAAACCCTTATTATGTGACCAGTTAGGTTCAGTTCTGTATGGTAATGAAATATGTCATGATCTCTATCATCGATATCATCGAAACTTCTTTCGATGGATCAGAACTCTTCTGATTCGAACAGCTAGAATGATCGATCATCTAAATCATTCTAATTGCTCCCAAAATCCACCAGTGACACCTAGCAGTATATGGTGGCAACCCATCAGAGCTGAATGCGAACCTCTTGGTGTAGCTACCTGTGTGATTAAGTTCTTCTATCTTGAGCCTCGATCAGATTAGGGTTAAGGTAAACTCGTCAAACCTTAGTTTCTGTCATATGATGTAATCATTCGATTTAAGTTTGATGTGAAAACCTAAATAGAAACTCTTTCTATTATTTCACTCTGCCATGGCCATGGGCTTCTGGACTTGATTCTCATGATCATCATAGGGCTGCTCCTCTACCATTGAGGTAGATAGATTCCATCTTGATGCAATCCAGTTCCTACAATGAACATGTCATAGCCAACATACACCTCAAGGTTCCATGTGGCTAGGAGACCGAGTAATGGTATAGTCAAACTATAACACCCTCAAGGTGAACTGCCGATGCACCTCAGGTCAAAGAACCAGACACACCACTGCAGCATCGAGTCAGTCATTGACGAGAAGGTAGACTTTCTAATGACTACTCGAGGTGATCACGCTCAGTGCCCTCGTTCTCTAACGAGTACCTATACTCTCGCTCCAGTGTCTCCACACCATAGAATTAAGACTCATCTACTAAAGAGAAGCGATTGTACACCAACCTTCTGGATCAATCACCATCCTCGTGATGATCCTATGGTCGAGAGCATTTTATGAGTTAATAATGATTATTCGTCTTAAATTTTCAACTCTTGAAAATATGAATTATCCTTACCATTAACTCAAAGAATGTATCACAGATACTAAATACACATATGTAATAAAAAATAATCCATTTTATTGATTATAGTCATAATTATAATTTTGCCCCTAGAAGTGTATTACAAGTGTCAGCCAATTCTGGCTTCTAGGGCACATATATCTAACAAAGCCAGCCTATGTGTTCGAAGTTGATCCAAAGCCGCTGACATTAGGCTCACGTCAAAAATGTTGCGGCTCACGGTAGACCTCTAAGGGAGGGTATTTTGGTTATTTCATGCCCATGCCGCCTGCTGATTGGCTTAGGTCTGCGAAACGCCTAGTCTACCATGGTCCATATGTATAGTAAGGCACAATCTGATGGCTAGTATTCATCTCGGTGGTGATTAAGGCATCCAGAACTCCATCCAATAGCCAAAATCTCATCATCATGCATGATCGGATGGCCTGTCTTGATTCCAATTGGATTTAGATTTTTAAACATGGTTTTCTAGCATTTTTTGGACCGTTTGATCAAGATCTAATGGCCAGAAATCATGGAACTACACAATTCAATCTAGGGATTCTTTTAATCTAATTTTCATTAGGATTTCTTCATATTTTGCTGATCAAACACTACCTTGTTCCACATTGCTTAGCAACAAAAAATCCATCCCTCCAACACCTATTTAAGGACCCCCAGGCCATCAAATCAAAGCATCTTCAATCAAGAAAAGGTGATGGTATAGGATAGGAGCCATGCTTAGGTTAGTGGCTACTGCAAGGCAATGGGTGCAGTGGAGAAGAGCTGTCTCCTATGCCATCTTCATTTCGACGTCGATCCGAGATCGAGATCACATCTTTTTTAGTTTTTCTTTCTTTTCTGCTCTTTTTAAATTTCATATATTTATACTTTAAATTAAATTCTAATTAATATAAATTTTATTTTCTGCTCTTTAAATTTTAGTCTTTCATTTATGTTATTCCTGTACTTTAATTTTATTGTACTTTATTTTTATTGCAAGTAGATGCTAAGGTCTAACTAGTAGTCTTAGTACCAAGTTTAATTTTTCACATCGTTTAATTTCTATTTTTTATTTATAATTCTATTTTTTGACTTTGATTTTTTAATAAAAAAATTAAAGATTTTAAAACTAAAATACTGTCTTCTCTATAGATATGACCTGACTCACTACTTACTTCCTATTTTTAATTAATTTAAGAAGTCAGAATTAAATTGATAAATATGGTGTCTTAATGACAACATCATGCTCTTATCAAGTTTTTGGTATCATTATCGAAAAAGGCATGAGCATTAATTTTTTTTAATTTCTTTGATTTTTTATAAATTAATTATTGATAAATTTTGAATTTCTTTAATTTTTCTGCAAATATAGCTTACTAACTTTTTTTATTTCTTTTGTAGCAAAAAAAAGAAAGAAAAAGAGCAAAAAAAAAATTTAGGGCAAGGAGGAAGCTTTTAATTTTGCTTAGTGAGATCAACCCTAACCCTAGATCCCTTTTCTTTTTTTATTATTTATTTTATTTTTAAATTAATTTAAAAAATATCCACTTAAACCTAATTAAAAATTTCATGATAAGATTAGAAACTCTAACTACTTAGAGCATCCATTATATTAGTTTCACTTTTTATTTTTTTTTGGTGATCGCTGGAGATAAGGTAAGCTCTCAAGTTCATTTAGTTTCATGCATCTAATTTAGTTGCATAGAATCCCTTGTCTGAAAATAATTGTGCATATTCATCTTAAATCAACTTAAGAGTACAAACCCATTAAACAATATAAGGTGGGGATTTGATCATTCTTTCTTAGCCCACAAACAAGCAACTAGCATCCTACATTGACTTAAGCCTTTAATTTTAAAATCAATTAAACATCGGCCCTAGGGACTCAAGCTCATTAGGATAAGGAACCCTAAGAGTTGAATTGGATTATGGTTAGTCAATTTAATTGGTGTCTAAGATAAGTGGTTTGTGGGATGACTGGACCTAAAGAAAGGTGGTTTATAATTGATTTTATTAGCTTACCTGCCAAGCATAATTGGTGTCTAAGGCAAGCAACGGGGAGACCTCCACCAACCTTATACTTACCTGGCTAGTTGAGTGGCTGATCTTATACTAAAAGGGCTTGAAGATGATTTTGATAGTTAGGAGCTATCTAGATCTAGAACAATCCATAGTCATGATTATTTATCTAACTTGATTACTAACCAACATCAAACCTAATTAAACCCTAATTTCTCTATCTCTGTTCTTAGCTTTAGGACTCCTTAGGACCTCTTCTTTAGAACTCTTCTTTCTTTCTTCTTCTTTTTCCTTTCAAAAATAAAATAAAATAAAATAATAATTAAAATTAAATTAAATTAAAATTAAATAAAACTAAATTAAAAATAAATAAATAAATAAATAAATTCTAAAAAATATAAAAATTTTTTAAAAAATAATAAAATAATAAAATATATATTAAAAAATCTAAAAAAAATTTGAACCACACGTTAGGATTGCGCTAGTACATGCATGGTAGAAGATCACTTTTTCTGACCTAGTTGAACCCAATGATGAAATTAAATGACTGATTCATATTAAATCAGATAATCAAATGACTAGAAATCTTATAGAACCACCTAGGCAAATGAAGAAATATTTTATTTCTTCCACCTATAATCCATCGATTTATTTCAGTTATCTGATATCTATGCTATCCACTGTGAGATCAAGACGACCATAATCCAAATGCTTCCATCTTTCTATGAAAACACCAATGAAGATCCTTATAAGCATCTAGATGAATTTTTAGAAATCTACTTTATGGTGAAAATTTAAAATTTAACTGATGATGCCCTTAGACTAATTTTATTCTCTTTTTCATTAAAAGACAAAGCTAAGCACTGGCTTGGCACAATAGAAAGACCAATCAAAACTTGGGCTAAATTGCAAATAAATTTCTTAAGAAATTTTATCCCATACGTCAAACTAACACTATGAAGCGAGCTATCACTAAATTTGCTCAACTTCCAGGGGAATAAATTCACGAGTCATGGGAAAGACTTAAGAAACTTATTAGAAAATGTCCACACCATGATCTATCTAAGTGGCAAATTATTCAAGCTTTCTATGAGGGTTTAGGAGACCAATATAAGTAAATGGTAGATGCATCTTATGGAGGTGCATTCATGAACAAGAGTAAGGATGAAGCCTATACTTTATTTAAAATCTTGAATGAAAACTCAATTAACCATGCTTCGTTATCTTTCTACGAAAAGTGAGCAGGAATCTATGAACATCTAGAATCTAGTTTTAAGATTGATTTGAACTTGATAAATAAAGTAGACCTTCTTGCCTAGAAATTAGATCAAGTCCTAACCCTAGGTCAATAATCTCTTGCACAATTCACATCATCCTCTAATTATCAGAAGATTTGTTTAATCTGTGCTAGCCCAACCCATCATGTCAGTGAATATTCTATGGCTGCACAATTTTCATCTTTCATCCAAGAATAAATTCAAACTGCTCAAGGCTACTCCAAGCCGGTTAATAATATTTTTTCAAATACATATAACCCAGATTAAAGGAACCATCCCAATTTTTCTTGGATACCCCAATAGACTAAGGCTCAGACCCAAATTTCACCTGTGAAAAATTATCAGAATAGGCCCCAATGTTAAAACTATGCCTACAATAAAGGTTAGCCTAGTCAGTTTACCTAGCCATCATATTATAATCAACCATTATATCCACCTCCTTGATAAACCAATCTAGCCAATGACAGATTTAATCAGCTGCAATAATTGATTTTAACTCAACAATAATCTATCATCAGTCTAGAAGTATAAATAGGATAATTAGCTGAGTCTAACATGAGGAGAGAACTAGGTCAACTATCGAGCCAACCAATTCATATAAACAACCCATCTATTATCCAACAACTACCTGGACCAAATTATCAATTTACTGTCCCACCTAGAAATCGCTAACTAGAGAATGCCAAAGTAATTTCTAAACTTAAAAGTTATAAGATTCTTATGCACCCATACCAAGATCAGGTGAGAGAGGCTAGTACTGATGCTAGCAAAAATAAGAATATAGAAGAAAAGGTTAGTATTGAGACTAACCATATAGAAGAACTTGAGCCAAAAATTAGTACTGGTACTGGTTCCAATGAGATAGACAAAAAAAAAGAAGAGAATGGATGAGTTACTTGAGACCTATAAACCAATAATCCTATTTTCTTCAATCCTAAAAGCCAGTTCTTCTTACAAAAATCAAGAGACATATAATGAAAAGCCAATAAAGTTATTTAAGTAAGATCGTATTAATTTACCTCTAGATTTAAAGCTACCTTTAGTCATCCTTTTAGTATCCAGTGCATTAAACTCAACTCCTAATACAAAAACTCAATATATGAGCATTTTAAAAGAATAAATAGAAAAAATTCTTAAAAAATAAGAGTTTGAGAATGTGGTCATGAACTATCTTTCCAAAATTAATAATGAATATATTAATAAAGAGATAAGAAATTATCTTTCTAAGATTAACAATCCAAAATCATTGAAATTTGTCAATCTAGTATTTGACACAAGATAAGTAAGCTGCATTATGTCTGGCTAAAGATGGTAAACTTAATGCTTGTTGGGAGGCAACCCAATATTTAGTTTTTTCTCATCTAATTTATCTTTTTAGTTTACTTTTTTTAGGACATCTTGAATAAAGTTGGAGGAAGAGTCAAATTTTCAAGAACCATGCTAGACCACAAGTACATATTGAGTCAAGTGTATTCTTTTCTTTTCTTTATTACATCATTTATTTTTTTTTCATTGAAGACAATATCGATTAAGTTGAGAAGAAAATAATAAAAATTTTTTAAAAAAATTTAAAGTTCTTAAAAAAGTTAGTATTTAGCATTTAGATATCTGATTACACTTAAAAATCAAGTTAAACTAAGCATTTAAAAAAAAAAATTGATGCATAGACTAGAAAATTTATAAGATATTGAGGGACCAAGTATTAAGAAAATTTAATAAAGAGTTACGTATATAATATAAATAATTTTTCTTGGAGCACTTCTAATTTTTTCTACCGACATCAAAGAAAAGTCTACTTTTTATGGGCTTATGCAAGATAACTATATATTTCTTAACAAAATAAAAAAGATTAATTAAAATACAATAATTTTCAAGTACTTCTCATGGAGTAATCAAGCTTTTTTGCCTAAGCAAGCATTGAGTTTCGCATAAAAAGATGGAAAGGATGAAGAAGTTTGTTGTAAAGCTAGTCTTAACTCATAGCCTATTTGATTTAAGCTAGTAAGCCTGAAGGATATTTTATACCTAGTGCCCTAAAGCCAACTAGTTTGGAAGTTATTGGCCCAAGACTCACTACATGAATCAAATAGAAAGCTTAAGAGATTAAGGTACTAAATAGTGGTATAATGTTTTAAAAAAATATATATTGATTTTCCACCAAGTAAGCAGATCCCGTTGCCTAAGCAAGCAATGATATTCATGTCAAAAAATGGACAATATGAATAAAAAAATATCAATAAAGAAAGGATGGAAGTAGCAATACACTTGTCCACATAAAAATTTAGATAATTTAGAGATAAAGGTAGGGACAATTTAGAAAAAGTTTAGAAAAGTTTAATGTTCTTCACTTAATTTTTATATTGATAAGTATTAATACTCTAATGACATAACCCATTTGTGCTCTACTGAACATCAATGGCCATTTTAAAAATTGCTTGGATAAAATTTGAAACTCTAAAGTTTAAAAGGTATCTAAAACTAAATTCTTTCTTTACTCGAGGATGAGCAAAGCTTAAGTTGGGAGGTGTGATAAGTACCATAAAAATGCCTATAAAAATATTAATTTATTAATTAATTTATATTTATTTTTAAGAATTAAATATTTTTATTTATTATTTTTAGGAAATATATTTACTAATGGATAGAGCTTATTATTTTGGTCGTAATGAAATAAGTTTGGAGCAAATCAAAGTTAAAATGGATCCGATATGAATTTTCAAAGAAAAAAATGAAATGGCTTCACTGGCTCACCCAGCCAAGCTGACTCAGCCCGCAAGTTGGTGCTCTGCAAGCTAGCCTATGCGTTTGAAGCCGATTCGGAGCCACTGACGTCAGGCTCATGTCAAAAATGTCGTGGCTCAAGGTAGACCTTTAAGGAAGGGTATTTTGGTCATTTTATGCCCATGCCGCATGTTGATTAGCTCAGGTCTATGGTCTACCATGGTCCATATGCATAGTAAGGCACGATCTGATGCCTGTGGTCGCTACCAATGAAGATCGGATGGTTGCCATTATTTCCTTCCTTGATTCGGTTTTCCAGCTGCATCAGCGCATGATTGAATGGCTACACGCATCCCAGGCATTGATCCGACAGTTAGTATTCATCTCGACGGTGGTTAAGGCATCCAGAGCTCCATCCAATGGCCAAAATCTCATCATCATGCATGATCGAATGGCCCACATTGATTCCAACTAGATTTAGGTTTTTAAACATGGTTTTTGGGCATTTTTGGATCATTTAATCAAGATTTGATGACCAGAAATCATGAAACTACACATAATTTAATCCAGGGACTCTTTTAATCTAATTTTCACCAAGATTTTTCTATATTTTGCCGATCAAACACTACCTTAGTCCCACATTGCTTAGCAATAAAAGATCCAGCCCTCCAACACCTATTTAAGGATCTCCAAGCTATCAAATCAAAGCATCTTCGATCAAGAAAAGATGATGGTATAGGATGGGATCCATGCTTGGGTTAGAGGTTGCTTTAAGAAAATGGGTGCTACAAAGAAGAGCTATCTCCTATGCCATCTTCACATCGACGCCGATCCAAGATCGAGATCACATCTTTTCTAATTTTTTTTCTTTTCTACTCTTTTTAAATTTTATGTATTTAAATATTAAATTAAATTATAATTAATATAAATTTTATTTTCTATACTTTAAACTCCAGTCTTTTATTTTTGTTATTCCTGTATTTTAATTTTATTGCACTTTATTTTTATTGCAAGTAGATACTAAGGTCTAACTAGTAGATCTTAGTATCAAGTTTAATTTTCTACATCATTTAATTTTTACTTTTTATTAATAATTTTATTTTTTATTTTGATTTATTTTTAAATTTTTTTTATTTTTTTAATAAAAAATTAAAGATTTTAAAACTAAAACATTGCCTTCTCTATGGATTCAACCCGACTCACTACTTACTATTTATTTTTAATTAATTTTAGAAGTTAGAATTAAACTGATAAACTTAATATCTTAATGATAACATCGTGCTCTTATCAAGAAGCTAGCACTTCGAGCAGATCTTCATTCGACGAAGCTTCAATTTATGTTGCAGTCTTAGGTAGATTATCTGTAGAGATCGGAAGCACTGTACGGCTCCAAGCAATAAAGGACGACATTGAATTTTAGCTATGGTGTTCGTGACTCGTGCAAAGGTAAGAATTCAATCTTTTCTTAATCTAGATATGATCTAGGATTTCTAGAATAGTTCTAGGTCTGTATATTAATTTGATCAATACCAATCATCTTTGTTTAATTTTCATATTTATGTTTGCATCATGACATATTGTAGATCCTAGATGTAGGGTTTAGTAATTAGATCATATGTATTAGTAGATTAAATAGTTTAATCTATATCTTTCGCTGTATCAGATTTCAAAAAAGTTTTGAAATATTAGCATGAAACCCTATATATTTTTCCAATAGTATTATGCTGTGCCCCAAACCTACCCTGATTTGCCATCAACCTCGCAAGATTCTCTATAGCTCGATAAACTCCTTATAACTCAGTAACTACATCAGCCAAACCATCTTGAACATTGGTAGGTGGGGTCACATTTTCCCCCTGAACTGGCTCTCTAGTTTGGCTAGCAGTCCTACCATGACCTTTGCCACTACCTCGGCCCCTTCCTCTCACTTTAGGAGAGGGTAGCCCATCAGATGCCGTGTCAGGAGCCTCCTGACCTTTGGCTCCCCGAACATGGGAATGAGTCCTAGGTGGTATCTCTATGATGCCCCAAATTTAGGACATAACACGATGAGATACCACCCACGATAACACAAAGCCTATCAATCATGATTAGCAAAAATCCATCGTAATTAAAATATAAACAAAGATTCAAATTCCATTATTCATCAAATAATCAAATCAAAATTGGTTTAAAGCATCTAAATCCATAATCAAAATCAAACCCATGTCTCAAATCATAAATAAACAACTACAAGTTTATGATCAGACTAAGTTCAGTTACAAAATTTTCAAGCCTGCTACGTAGACCCCTAAGCCTGGATCCTTTATTGGTCCTAACCTTATTCCTCTATAAAAAAAAAAAGATAAAAAGAATATAAGCTACACTAGCCCAGTAAGTAAAGCCTATGCTTCCTTATTGGTTCATGCAACATTTAGAAAATAACATATATTACAAAATAAAATATTTCATAGATCATATAATAAAGCAAATCATAAAAACAATCATACATATATAAATTATGAAATTTTATAAACATGATTCTTAAATCATTTTTATCAATATTCGTGTCTTGTTTCAAAATATTGCTTATAGATATTTGTGCTATGATCACTTTATACCCATGACAGGGTCAGTATTCTTAATCGATAAATTTTTATTTTGTATACCAATTTTATACCCGCTAGCAAGTTCTGTATTCTTATGGATGCTAGCTCTAAATGTCGACCTTTCTATAGGGATTCTTTCATAGCTACCTAAGAGCCTTTAAAATCTTTATTTCTTTTTCTTAAAACATATGTATACATAGATGAAAAAATAAATAAAATTAATGCATCATAAAATATGTCATTTTCATAAAACATATGTATGAAATCAGTGATCATAATAAAATATACTTTTTTATATCTCATATATTGATCCTTATTTTATGAAAAATATGATTTCATGAATAATAATTCATTTGCATGGAAATACGATAATTTTAAAATAAATAAGGAGCATAAGATCGACTTACCTCGATTGTCCTAAATCTTTGAGCTTTATTAGAAGAATTGGATAATTCAATTTTAAATATTAATTTATAATCAATTTTTATTCATTAAATTTAATAAAATTAAATAATAATAAAAGAGATGATTGATCAGATGATCAATTCGATAGGCCATCTGGGCATCAAATCGATTCAAGATCATTTTGTTGGAGTCAATATTAGTCCCTAAAAGAGGAAGGCATAACTTGATTCTAAAGTTTCTAGAGAGAAAAAATAGAGAGGAGAGAGAAAATAGAGAAAGAAAGTGGAGAGAATCTTTATATCCATCAAAAGATGCAATCATGATTAGAATAATCTAGAATCATGTTAGGATGACTTAATATGGGTTAACTACGATCAGATACTATGAATTTCTGACAAAGATTGGACCAAAATTTGACCTATTATACGGATTTTAGAGCAACTCCCGATCATCTTAAATTTATCTTAGGTTCATTATGGGGTCCATGGTTTCATTAGAGAAAGAGTAGGATCCTAGAAAGAGAAGGAGAGAGAGGAGAGAGAAAATCCTTTCTCTCTCTCTCTCTCTCTTTCTTTTTCTTTTCTTTTCTTCTTCTTCTTCTTTCTTTCTTTTGTTTTCTTCTTTTCTCTCTTGGCCGAATAGGGGAGGGAGCGACTGGTGGCTCGCACTCTAGCTAGGGGCCGAAAGACCGACAATGGTCGATAGTAGGCGATGGCGACGGAGAAAGGGATAGCCGACAATGAGGATCAGCCAAGCAAAATTAAGGAAAAAATAAACAAAAATAGGGGCTTTTTCTTTGGACTATTTTTTGGCCAAGCCGATGGTCGATGGTGGTGCCTAAGGCTATGAGAAGAAGAGGAAAAGAGAGAGGATGAAGGGTTGGGGTCTTACGTAGGCTCCGATGGCATCATCGGCTTTAATATCCGGTGGGCACAAGAACTATAGACCATGGCTTCAATGAGAGGACAGAGAGAGAAAGAAGAGGGAGAAGAGGGGAGGTGAGCTCGTCGGCTTGGAAGGGGGCTCATGCCTCTTATATAGAGTGGAGGGGAGGCCGAATCCTCCCCGAATTCACCCTCTTCTCCGTCGAGATAGGTGGAATAAGACTCCCGTTGGGAGTCTTCTTCATCTTTTTTTTTTAGGCTGCCATTTGGGTGGGTTTGGGCTATCTTAGTCATGGATCGAGCCAGGCCATCACATTCTATCTTCCTTAAAAAAATGTTTCATCCTCGAAACTTGACATATATTTATTTTTAAATTAGTGAGGATTCTTATCTTCATATCATCTTTTCTATTCCTTAAACCAGTTTCTATAAATCTCAGCTTCCTCATTAAAAAAAATGATATAGTATTTAAATAAAATATTAGTAAAAATGACTTTCTTAAGAATAAAGATATCATATAGTGGTTTATTTAAATCTACAGATATATGGTTAAACTTGGAAGTTATAAAAGAATGAGCACATTAATATCTATGAGTTAACTAGAATAATACCTATAACTGTTTGATTGTTCGCATTGGCATCTTGATGGGTCAAAGCAAATACTCGTGCATTTTCTTGTGGTTTCTGATCTGCTAGTTTAGAAATATTTGAATTATCCTTTTTCTTAATAGGATAATCTCGTGCCATATGTCCTATTCTTTGGCATGAAAAGCATGCTCCTAATTTTTTGAGACAAGGTCCATGATGATCTTTGCTATAATATTTGCAGGTCAGTTTTTTTATTATTATCTGAGTTATTAGTAAAATTTTTCTATCCATCATGTAGATTTTCTACTGGTCGTGTTCTCTTTTTATTACTCCTCTCTTATTCTGATCTTTTCATCTCAGATTCCATTTTCAAAGCTCATTCTAATACATTTTTATAATTGTTAAAAAGATGAGAAGATAATTGAGATTCAATTCCATACCTTAGACCTTGCTCAAATCTATTAGTTTTACTCCTTTTGAATTCCATGAGCTTGAGGTAGAAGTGGCCTAACTCTTTAAATTTATTTGCATACTCTAATATTGTCATGTCATTTTTTTGCTTCAAAGCCAAGAACTCATTCTCTTTTACTAATTTTATTGAATCAGAAAAGTATTGATCATAAAATATTTTCTTGAATTCCTTCCATATCAGCTGGTTATTAGTATTCTCATATGCAATTTTTATTGCAGTCCACCAAAACTCAGCATTTCATTTTAGCATGGGAATGGCTAGCCTAACCTTCACTTCCTCGGGATATTGTGGTGCATCAAACATCATTTCTATTTTTTGAATCTAGGTCTCTGCATCTAGAGGATTAGGTCCACCCTCAAACAATGGTGGGTTGAGTCTTCTAAACCTCTCCTAATATGACTCTAAAGATGGCATAGGTTGAGAAGCAGATTGTGTCTATTGTTGTTGTTAAATAAGCTAACCCATCACTTCACAAACTCCAGTAATGTCTGCTTGAGTGGTTGGTACATTAGGATCCCACTCAAGGTTGGCATCTCTCATTGTAGTCCTTTTTGCTCCTCTCCTCTTAGTGGCAATATTCACTAAGACTTCATTCTTACCATTGCTCATCATTATCTATCAAAAATACTAGCTTTAATCAATTTTCTTAAATGAAAATAGGAACTCTAAGAAAAGTCATCTATTCTCATTCAATCAAACATGATCTAACTAAACGAAATCTATGTTTCTATTGCTAGACTTTTAAGATCTACCCATGATCAAACCTATTGCTCTGATACCATAAAATATCATGCCCCAAATTTGGGACATAACACGACCATGCTACCAAGAGGTATCACCCTAGATAACACGAAGCCTATCGATCATAATTAGCAAAATTTCATCATAATTAAAATATAAATAAATATTTAAATTTCATTATTCATCAAATAATCAAACCAAAATTGGTTCAAACCATCTAAATTTATAATCAAAATCAAACTCTTGTCTTAAATCATAAATAAACAACTACAAGTTTATGATCAAACTAAGTTCAATTATAAAATTTTCAAGCTTGATATGTAGACCCCCAAGCCTGGATCCTTCATTGGTCTTAACCTTATTCCTTTATAAAAGAAAAAGAAAATAAGAAGGATATGAGCTACACTAGCCCAGTAAGTAAAACCTATGCTTCCTTATTAGATTAAGCATAAGATTTCTCATGATAATGCAATAGTTAGAAAATAACATATATTATAAAATAAAATATTTCATAAATCATATAATAAAGCAAGTCATAAAAATAATTATGCATTTATAAATCATGAAATTTCATAAAAATGATTCTTAAACCATTCTTGTCAGGTATTCATGTCATGTTTGAAAACATTGCTCATAGATATTTATACTGTGGTCATTTTATATCCATGATAGGGCTAGTGTTCTTAATCAAAAAATTCTTATTTTGTATGCCAACTTTATACCCACTGGTAAGGCCTGTGTTCTTATGGATGCTAGCTCCAGGTGTCGACCTTTTCATAGGAATTCTTTCACAGCTATCCGAGAGCCTTTGAAATTTTTATTTTTTTCTTAAAACATATATATACATAGATGGAAAAACCAATAAAATTAATGCATCATAAAACATGTCATTTTCATAAAATTATTTATGAAACTAATGATCATAATAAAATATGCCTTTTCATATCTCATATGCTGATCATTATTTTATGAAAATATGATTTCTTGAATAACAATTCATTTGCATGGAAATATAATAATTTCAAAATAAATAAGGAGCATAAGATCGACTTACCTCGATTGTCCTAAATCTTCAGACTTTGTTAGAAAAATCAAATAATTCTATTTTTAATATTAATTTATAATTAATTTTTATTTATTAAATTTAATAAAATTAAATAATAATAAAAGAGATGATTGATCAGGTGATCAATCTCATAGACCATCCGGGCACCAAATCAATTCAAGATCATCTTGTTGGAGTCAATATCGATCCCTAAAAGAGGAAGGCATAACTTGATACTAAAGTTCCTAAAGAGAAAATAGAAAAGAGAAAGTAAAGAGAAAGTGAAGAGAGAATCTTTGTATCCATCAAAAGATGCAATCATGATTAGAATCATCAAGGATCATGTCAGGATGACTTAATGTGGGTTAACTACAATCAAATACTATGAATTTCTGATAAAGATCGGACTGAGATTTGACCTATTACATGGATTTTAGAGTAGCTCCCGATCATCTTTAATTTATCTTAGGTTCATTATGGGGTCCATGGTGTCGTTAAAGAAAGAATAGGGCCCTAAAGAGAGAAGGAGAGAGAGGAGAGAGAAAATTCTTTTTCTCTCTCTCTCTTTTCTTTTCTTTTCTTCTTCTTCTTTTTTCTTTCTTTTCTTTTCTTTTCTCTCTTGGCCAAATAGGGGAGGGAGGGGCTAGTGGCTCGTGCTCCAGCTAGGCATCGGAATACTGGTGGCGGCAGCCGACAATGGGTGATGGTGACGGAGAAAGGGATGGTTAGCAATGAGGATCGGCCAAGCAAAATTAAGAAAAAAATAAACAAAATTAGGGGCTTTTTCTTTGGCCTATTTTTTGACCAAGCCGGTGGTCGGCGGTGGTTCCTAAGGCCATAAGAAGATGAGGAAAAGAGAGAGGAGGAAGGGTTGGGGTCTTACCTCGGCTCCGATGGCGTCATCGGCTTCAATATTCAGAAGGCACAATATGGACGGGCCATGACTTCAATGAGAGAAAAGAGGGAGAAAAAAAAGGGAGAAGAGGGGAGGAGAGCTCGTCGGCTTAGAATGAGGCTCATGCCTCTTATATAGAGTGGAGGGGAGGCCGAATCCTCCCCGGATTCACCTTCTTCTCTATTGAGATCAGCGGAAGAAGACTCTCGCTAGGAGTCTTCTTCATCTTTTTTTTTTGGCTGCCATTTGGGTGGGTTTGGGCTGTCTTAGTCATGGGCCGGACCAGGCCACCACAATCTCTATCTAGCAAATCAAACGTATAGGATCAAAACATAAACAAAATTTATTACAATAAGAGAGTATAGAAGACTAAGTGACAACAAATGAATAAGAATAATATCCTAATAGGCCTTTGGTAGTGCCTCGATCATGAAAATGGCTGGCATCATTAACACCATCGTGACCCTACTAAAGGATACTTGCTCCATTGACCATAGGAAAATCTAAAGCTCTGATACCAACTTTGTCATAATCCAAGCCCGGGGTCATGACTGGTGCGTAGGATGGACTAGCCAACTTAGTAGGCCTAACAAAGATATCAAATGGGGTACATCAAATATATAATTTCTACTAAAAATTTGATAGAGTTTTTTCTAAAAGTTGGGCATTTTCAAAGGTACAATTACCTGCTTAACCTTGCCTATTCTTACAAGCATATATACATACATATATATGTATGTATGTATGTATGTATGTATATATATATATATATATATATATATATATATATATATATATATATATATATATATATATATATATATATATATATATATATATATATATATGTATGTATATATATATATGTGTATATATATATATATATATATGTATATATATATATATATATATATATATATATATATATACATATATATATATATATATATATATATATATATATATATATATATATATCTGTGTGTGTCTTGTGTGTGTGTGTGTGTGTGTGTATAACTAGATTTCCATCAACCAATCACGTCTACATGATGCGCAACAGAAATTCATATACGTACCCACAGTCATTCCAATAAGTAAACACAATGGAATCTAGATCCTGCCTGTAGGTAATGGAGCACATCCTAGTATTTAGACACAACCAAAGAATATTAAAAGAAACACAACTATAGGGTAGCAAAAGTGGATGCCCCATACATGTAGGTACTGGGCTCACTAAAACAAAAGATGACTATTCCTGTCAAGCTATGGGATCTGGACCTCGCTCAATACTAGAATTTGAAAGAAAAGAAAGAAAATAATATAATGAGTCACAAGACTCTATGAGAGATAATATGTCTATAATAAAAATGGGTTAAGCTCAGGCACGAGTGCTAAGATCAGGCACCCTTACGACTTTTCCAAAATATAAGCATAACAATACTTCCAATCAAGTAGAATAACAAAATAAATATAAAATAAAAATAAAAATAAAATGTTTCTTTAACAACTACTATTCAAACAATCTTTTAAATAATGATTAATGAATAGATCAGATATAATGTACTAAATTTAAAAGAATCGTGTATCCAATACATGAAGGAAGATCTCTAATCCAAAACCAAATAGTTACTTGCTTATCCTAGACTTCATCAAAATCGCACATGTGCATCAATATGTCGGGCTAACACCACCCTTCTTAGCTAGAAAAATAAAACTAGCTATGTCGGTCAAAACATGCTGGGCTAGCACCACCCTTGCCAGCTAGAAAAACAAAACTAGCTATTTCGGCTAAAACATGTTAGGCTGGCACCACCCTTGCCAACTAGGTTATTCAAAACATGGTGCACCAAGACTAATACCAACTGCCGCTAGCTACAGTGTTCTATCTAAGTTTTCTCCCATAAAATCTTGTTGTCATCTGTCTAAAACATAGTTTATATCTCATTCTCTCATGCACAACACCCAAAAAAAATTCATTACCAAATTCATATATCAAAAGGAAAGGTTTAAAGGTGCTTATCCCAAGATTTACATAAACTCTAGCAATTAGAAAGTCAGTGTGTCCAAAGCTCTTTTATCATGAAACCCAAAATAAACTTTTAAGATAACCATGATGACAAATATGCTAAAAATAGGATATTAAAACAAAGTTTTAATTTGTTGGAAGTCTACAAAAGAGTGTAGTAATTGATATATATAATTTCATAGGAATAGACAATTTAAACAAACACGCCCAAAATAAACTCCAAAGATACAAAAATATATTATAGCATATATTATCAACTCACCACCAAACCACCCCTTCCCAGCTAACTTCTCTTGGCTCCTAACTGAAAACAAGATCTTTTTCTAGCTCTCCTCCTTCCTCTGCTCTCTCTCTTTATAGCTTAGAAGTCCAAATAACAACTAGAAGAACCATTGGTGTTATAAATTTAGAAAGGAATAAATTAAAAAAATATTTGCTAGGTGTCAACTTGTAGGGAATCCACTTATGTTATTGACGAGGTATTGTCCAAATAATTTTCTAGCCCTTTATTTATTTTCTCAAGTTGCTTTGTCATCCCATGAAAAATGATTTAAAAAATCATAACTCAAAATCCTTCTCAGTTAAAACTTGCTCCCATAAATTTTCTCACAAACTGAGACATCTCGCTTTCAGGTCGAGACCTCTTGACACAACCAAGTCCTCTCGATTTTGAATCGAGATGTCTCTTTCTTAGGAAAATAAAAACTTGATTTTTGTAGCTTGAAACTCGAGTCATCTCGAGTTCAGACCAAGACATCTTGAACCTCTGAGTTTCAAAAATTTTATTTGATACTCTGTTCATAGTTTTATTGAATATTATTCTTATTTATATTTTTTTAAAGTTAATTTTAGTCTCCATTAACATTAAAATAAAAATATAAATAAGGAACACCCTCCTACTTGGAGCCAATAAAAATATCAGAAAAATCAAAATTCTTAAGAATAAGATACCAAAATTTGGGTTCTAGTTTAGATTTTTCAAACCAAAAACTTTTAAAACTTTCTTGCTTTAGAATGAATAGATTAAAGGATCTCCAAAATTTTTTAAAAATTATTTTATGACTCACCAATACCTAAGAATCAATTACAATCAATTTTGATTTTTAAAAAATATATATTTTATATAGTCCTACTTATAGGTGCTAGTTTTTAGATCTAGAAAATTTTTAGGACTTGCACAGGCAGATAGTTACAATTTATGCTTAAATATCTTCAATAAATTTTAGCAAGGTAGGTTTAATTCAAAATAATTTATAATTAAGATTAAGTAGCTTACAAGGTCAATCCTAAAAAACTTAAGCTAACACTAAAGAAACCACATGTAACCTAAAAATTCTATATAAGATTGGGGTATTATAACTCATGCTTCATCGCTAATTAAGGCAAAAATTATCTTAGGAGAGGCCACAACTCAACACCCATACACGTGCTCACATAATATACAAGCACATATATATATTAGTTCCATTAATTGGGTTTCTTTCTTGTGTCTTGCAGAGTTGCAAGGATGTGTGATGAAGGAATAGGTGAAGAGTGTTGGCTAGGCTACAACCATATCCAAACAAACCATTGCCAAGCTGATCACAAACTATTTGCAAATAGTTTAGATATTTAAGACCACATATTTGTAGAAAAGCTTATATGAATATATAAATATATGCTCTTGTCATTAATTTTATAATCATCATTCATGAATAGTTTGTTAAATTTTGCAATTTTCTTTTAGAGAATATTGAATAAAACTTGTTAGGGGTAAAATTATTTCTTGCCAAAGTTCTTGGCGGCCGATCTCCACTTTGTGAGAATTTGCCGATCTTCTCAGCAACAATTCTTGACTATAGAATATGTCAAGAGCATACTAAAGTCTGATCAGATAATCTTAAACAATAAAGAAAAGTACTGTTTTATTAACTTTGCTTTTTGACTCAGGATGAATAATAGGATTTTTAGTATCGAAGCCCTAGCTCGTCCAACCTTGATAGACAACAAATTCTGAGTGTAGTTCGATTCTTTTATTGCAAACGCCAGACTCCTTCTTGTCATGCTCCTTTTGGATGAACTCCTTCCAGTCACGCTCTTTTCGGATGAACTCCTTTCAGTCGCGCTCTTTTTGGACGAACTCCTTTCAGTCGCGCTCCTTCTGGACCAGCTTCTTCTAGTCATGCTCCTTTCATTTGAACTCCTTTCAGTCAGTTGCAGATTCGCTTAGTCTATGATGTGCGCATTGACTGTACTACTTTGAAAGGATCTTGTCATCAATGCAAGTTCGGGTCCTAATCTAGAATATAAAGTAGCTACTTTGCAGACATTGAACCCCAGTGCTCCTTTGATCTACTTCAAGTTGATCCTGAACATCGGATAAACTACTTGAAGCAATTGAAATGATGCCATCAAGAAGTCTTTAAATCTTGGCACTCACCTATCTCAGCTTCCAAGCAATCTCAGACCTTCATCACCTTGATTGAACTCCTCTATGAAAAAGTGTCCTTGATTAGCCAGCCGAACTTCTCTAAGTCGACAAAGGAAGCACCAACAAATTATAATCAGCCCCATCAGGTCCAGCTCATCCTCTACCACTTAATAGCCGATCTTCAAGTTTGATCAGCCTCGAGTTCTTCATCCCAACACATACAAGCCTACATACGAATGCAGAGATTTTGCCCGAACTCCTACCGTGGATCTCCAATAAACTAGTGATTCATGATAAATGATAACCTACTCTCCGTAACAAACTCTACGTGGCCCAAACGGTCTACTAGCAAGCAGTTATGGCTATCACTATCAGTTTGTTACATGCTTCGTCTATATAAAGGATCCTCCAGATATGTTTTCTTTCCTAACCTCAAACTCTCTACTCTTACTCTGCTCATTTTCTTCTTGAGTACTCTATTCTTGTTGGCCAAGCAAACTAACTTGACCATTAGAGGGTCCTGCCAGAGCCAACTCCGGCTAGGACTTCATCTTGTAGGATTCATCGGCATCCATACCTTCTCTAGTTCTAGTAATCTCTAGCATCAGTACCGTTTTCTGCACCAATAAGATTGGTGCTATAGAAAGGGTTGCTTGAGCCCTTATTCTAAAAGGAATGCTTAGTCGAGTTCATCTTCTCTCTTTCATCTTCAATTCCTTAATGCTTTTTCTTCTAATCTCTTCTTATTCCTATGAGATGCTGCCAATGAAGGCTGAAACCTGATGATTTACCATCTCTACTATCAGATCAGATCTAGATCCACCTACTCCAACCCCATCTTCGATACCTCAACCCCCTCTACTAGTAGTCACAATGGATTTAGAGCAGTTCAACCTGCTTATGCAGTAGATTAGAGGCCTCATCGAGATGGTGCAAGCCATGTAGCAGCCTCCAGTATCGACTCAACTAGAGAGACCCCCATCGAAAAGAAGGCCCACCTAGGCAAGCAGACCAGTAACCTCTAGAAAAGAAAAGCAGAGAGTAGAGAGCCCCTATTCCGATCACGATTCTTCTTTCGAAGAGACACTCCTTATTTGCTATTGGTGGCCCTCTGAGATCCATGATCGGGATGATACTCTCGATCAAAAGCTCCAAGATATGAATCGATGAATTAAGAAACTCCGCCATGCCGTCTGAGTCCATAATGACAACATCTGTACTAATCCTCCACTCTCTATCTGAATCATGCAGGAGCCCATCCCGTCGAACTTCAAGCTTTCTTAGTTTGAAAGTTGCGATGGAACCTCCGATCCAATCGACCATCTCGAAGCCTTTAGGACCATGATGCTGCTCTAAGATGCTTTTGATGCCATTTTCTATTATGCTTTTTCCTCTACTTTGAAAGGAGCGGCAAGAAACTAGTACTCGAGCCTTAAATCGGGTACCATCTCTTCTTTTGATCAACTGAGCCATGAATTCGTAGCTCATTTCATCAGCAGTTGGTGCGAGAGGCAAGCTTTCGACTCTCTTATCAATATCAATTCAAAAGAGGGAGAGTTAATCCAAGCTTATGTCAACCATTTTAATACTACTGCTTTAGAGGTCCATAATTTGGATCAATCAATTGCTATGGTCTTACTGAAGGACAATCTTTAGAAGAATGATCTTCTCTTCTTTTTAGAGAAAAAGTACTCCCAGGACTTCACTGACATGTTGGTCCGGGCTAAAGACTATGTTTGAGTGGCGAAAGCTTTCAAGTTGAAAGATGAAGAGGCCACAAAAGAGTGGCAGGCAGATGAATCAAGCAAGCCCATAATTGTTGAGAAGCTGAGTAAAGCTCAGCTATGTATCAGAACTCTTGAGTGCCGACGAGCTCGGACTCCACCCCAAACTCATCAACAAAAGAGCCCAAATCGAAGGGCATGATGGGGCTCCCCACCTAGTAGGTTTCATAATTACGCCCCTCTAAATGCTCCTAAGACCCTGGTGCTGATGGAGATAAAGGAGCAGTTGCCAAGGCTTGAAAGAATGTGGACTCACCCAACCTGGCATAACCCCAATAAGTGTTGCCTTTACCACCATGACCACGGTCAAGATATTAAGGAGTGCATCCAGCTCCAAGATGAGATCGAGAAGCTAATTAGATGAGGATAGCTGGATCGCTTTCTAATACGTCGATCGAAAAGAAGGGAGGATCGACCAAGAGCCCTACCATAGCCTAAACCATCTTAGAGAAATAAGCCATAGAGAGATCAACCTCTGTTCGAAATAATCAACACCATTGTTGGAGGACATCGATGGGAGAAGGCAAGCAGATCGGTAGAGCCGATGAAGAAGCAATGGACTAAAGAATCCATCACTTTTACTGAAGAAGATGCTTAAGAGGTTCAATTTTTGCACAATGATACAGTTGTAGTAACTTTGAATATTACTAACTATGATGTACGTCGTATTTTAATTGATAATGAAAGCTCTGTTGATGTTTTGTTTTACGATGCATTCTCTAAAATGTCCATACCTGATAATAGAATGGGGCCAATAAGTTCTCCACTAGTGGGATTCACCGACGATGCAGTACCGATTGAGGGAATAATAACCTTATCTATCATGGTAGGTCGATACCCAAGGTAGTCAAAAGTCCAAGTAGATTTTTTGGTGGTAAAGGCTCCCTTAGCTTACAACACCATTCTTGGATGATCTGACTTGAATGCACTTCAGATAGTATTTTTGATTTATTACTTGAAAATAAAATTTTCAATAAGTTATGGGGTTGGAGAAGTTAGAGGAGATCAAGTTCTTGCACGGCACAGTTACACTATTGCTCTACAAGAGGGGAAGTAGTTGGAATCTTATCCGGTAGATGGGCTTAATGCTCGTGATGATTTGATGAAAGAAAGAAGAAAACCAATTGAAGATCTTGTTATAGTTTCTTTAAATGATGGACATGAAGATCATATTGTTAAAATCGGCTCTAACCTAAAGGGAGAGGTCAGAAAGCAGTTTGTCGCCTTCTTACGGAAGAATGCTGATGTTTTTGCCTAGGTACCTACAGATATGCCCAGGATTGATGCAGAAATGATGGAACATTATCTGGCTGTAGATCTTAAACGTTGGCCAATAAAGCAAAAAAAGTGCTGCTTTACACCATAGCGGTAAAAAACCATTACAGATGAGGTCAACAAACTCCTCAAAGCCAAGTTCATCAGAGAAGTATCCTATCCAAACTGGATTGCCAATGTCATCCTTGTCAAAAAAGCAAATGATAAGTCGAGGATGTGCATAGACTTCACATATTTGAACAAAGCTTGCCCAAAGGATAGCTATCCCTTGTCGAGAATTGATCAACTGGTGGATGCAACTTTGGACTATAAGCTCCTCACTTTCATGGATGCCTTCTCTGACTACAATCAAATCTGGATGGTACTAAAAGATAAGGAAAAAATTGCTTTTATTACTGATCATGGTCTCTATTATTACAAGATTATGCCATTTGGACTAAAGAATGCAGGTGCTACCTATCAGTGTCTACTGAACAAGATCTTCAAGAAATAAATCGACCATAATATGGAGGTTTACGTGGATGACATGCTAGTTAAAAGCTGATCTTCATTAAATCACATCACCAATCTTGAGGAGACCTTCGACACCCTCCAAAAGTATAAAATGAAGCTGAACCCTATGAAATGCGCTTTCGAAGTGACTTCGAAAAAATTTCGGAGATTCATGGTATCAGAACGTGGCATCAAGATAAATCCAGAGAAGATCAGAGCCATCCAAGAAATAACTATCTCTAAAATAATAAAAGAAGTTCAACACCTTATAGGCAAAATGGCAGTCCTAAATCACCTTGTCTCAAGATCAGCGGAGCGTTACATGCTTTTCTTCCAAGTACTTAAGCAGCCCTGATTCACTGACTGTTGAGTGTTAGCGGGTTTTTGAAGAATTGAAGAACTATCTCAGTTCACCTCCACTCCTCGCTAAGCATGAACCTGGAGAAGAATTATTTTTATATTTAGTAGTGTCCCCAGTGGCCATTGGAGATGTTTTAGTCAGAGAAGAAGTTAAAATTCAGAAGTCGATCTACTATATAAGTAGAGTTTTGAGAGATGCTGAAATAAGGTATACCAAACTAAAAAAAAACTGACTTATGCCTTGTTGATTGTAGCCAGGAAGCTCCAACCTTATTTCTAGGGGCATACAATTATACCTCACTGATCAGCCTATTAAGGCAATTCTTCACTGACCTGATACTTCCAGAAGGATAGCAAAATGGGCGATCGAGCTAACCGAGTTTGATATCAACTTTCAATTGATTTTGTAGTAAAGTGCACCATCCTAGATGTGGCTGAACCTGAGTGCTAAGAAGTTTATACCCCTAGTTCTCTTGAAGAAAAAGTTGATCTCCTAGAAGATTTCTGAGCTTTGTACGTTGATGGCTTATCCAATCACTCAAGGGTGGGTGTAGGACCGATTTTAATTAATCTAAAGAGAATTATTGTTGAGTATGCTCTACACTTCGAGTTTTCCACCACTAACAATGGAGCTATATGAAGCTCTAATCTTGGGATTGAGGATAGCGAAAGAATTAGAAGTAAGAAACTTGAAGGTTTATAGTGATTCTCAATTAGCGGTTGGCCAGGTCTGCAACACCTATAAAGCTTAGGAGGAAAGCATGAAGAAGTACTTAGAAAAAGCAATAGGCTTGATCTCGGCCTTTAATAGCTTTGATATCTAATAGATCCCTAGAGTGGAAAATAATAGAGTTGATCTTCTTTCTAAGTTGGCTACTCTGGCTTCGAATAAGTTGCCAAAAGAGATTTTCTATGAAGTTCTACAGCATCCAAGTTCAGAAGAGTCCCAAGCAATAATGCAGGTCGACCATGAGCCCAACTAGATCGACCCATTAGTTTCATATCTCAAAGATGGAGTTCTTCCTAGAGACCCTAAGGAAGCTTGAAAATTGAGAAATCAAGCCTCCCGCTATGTTTTGTATGAAAATAAGTTATACAAGAGGTCATATTCCTTGCCACTCCTCAAATGTCTTCGACCTTCTAAAGCTGATTATGCTTTGAGAGAAGTTCATGAGGGAATATGAGAAAACCATCTAGAGGCTAAATCTCTATCATACAAGTTACTTCGATAAGGATATATTGGCCAACCATGCACTAGGATGCCATAAATTATATAAGAAAATGTAATTGATACCAGAGGAATGCAAGTATTCAGAGACAACCTACTTCACAACTCACACCCTTAAGTGCCCCTTGACTATTTGCACAGTGGGGGATGGATATACTTGGTTTTATTTTCATGGCATCTGGATAGCAAAAATTTTTTTTGGCAGCAGTGGATTATTTTACTAAGTAGGTAGAGGCCAAATCTCTAACAAAAATAGCTGAAGCTAAGGTGTAGGACTTCATCTAGAAGTCGATAGTTTGTAGATTTGGCTTATCTCGAATGCTAATCACTGATAATGGGCACTGGTTTGCAGGAGCAAAGTTCGTCGAGTTCTATGAAGGTTTGAATATTTTCCATCATTTTACATCGGTGGCACACCCTCAAGCGAATCGTGAAGTGGAGTTAACCAACATAACTCTACTTCAAGAGATAAAAGCAAGACTTGAAAGGGCAAAAGGCACATGGATGGGTGAACTCTATCATGTACTCTGGGCTTACAGAACCACCCAAAGATTGCCCATGGGAGAAACTCCCTTTGCATTGACTTTTGGGATAGAGGTAGTCATCCCAATTGAATTTAAACTTCCTTCAGCATGGGTCAAAGCTTTCAACAAACAAAATAACTCACATGACCTCAGAGCAAATCTTGATCTATTGGAAGAAAAGCGGGAGAAAGCTCAAATTCGAATGGTGGCTTACAAGCAAAGGATAGCATGCTATTATAACTCTAGTGTCAGGAGCAAAACATTCAAGGTGGAAGATCTAGTGCTTCGACGAGCAGATATTTCATAGTCCCAAAGTCAGGAAAAGCTCACCCTAAACTAGAAAGATCTTTATGAGGTCATGAAAATTGTTTGACTGAAAATATATTATCTAAAAGAGCTTGGAGGGTCGACGTTCTCACAATCTTGGAATTCAAAAAATCTATAAATGTACTATCAATAACCATTTCAATAAAATTTTTGTCAACAATTCTTGTTTTTTGTATGAATTTGTAATGACAAAAAATGATCCAACCGAGCTTCATTCCTAAACAAAGTAAAAACTTCCAATCATTTAAGATAGGAGGTGAAAGGAAGAGGTTCTTTCAACAATCCTTTTGTGCCCCAGCGATCTTGTTATGAGGAGGAGAACCTCATCTTAGCAAGGATAAAAGCCCATCATGTCAGGAATAGGAGAAGGACCTCATCCTGATATAGAAAAAAGAGAAGTGGCTCTTTCAACGACACTTTTGTGTCTCGACGATCTTGTTAGGAATAGGAGAAGAACCTTGTCCTAACAAGGAAAAAAGCTCACCATATCAAGAACAAGAGGAGGACCTCATCCTGACATTAAAAAATGAAAAGAGATCCTTTCAACGGATCTTTTGTATCCTAGTGATCTTGTTAGAAATAGGAGGAGAACCTCATCCTAACAAGATTAAAAGTCCACCATATTAGGAACAGAAGAAGGACCTTATCCTGACATGAAAAAAAGGAAAGAGACCCTTCCAATGGTTCTTTTATGCCCCGATGATCTTGCTAAAAATAGAAGAAGAATCTCATCCTAACAAGAAGAAAAATTCACCATGTTAGGAATAGAAAGAGGACCTCGTCCTAACATGAAAAAATGGACAGAGACCCTTTCGATGGTCATTTTGTGCCCCAGTGATCTTGTTAGGAATAGTAGGAGAATCTCATCCTAACAAGGATAAAAGCCCATCATGTCAGGAGCAGGAGGAGGATCTCATCTTGATATAGAAAAAAAGAAGAGAGACCCTTTCAATAGCCCTTTTGTGCCCCAGCAATCTTGTTAGAAAAAGGAGGATCTTATCCTAACAAGGATAAAAGCCCACCATGTCAGGAATAGGAGGAGAACCCATCCTGACATGGATAAAGACTTTCAGTTATTCAAGACAGGAGGTTGATTCCATACAAACAAGGGCCGTGATCGACTATGATGGAAACCAAAGGGCCTCATCCCCACGTAGATTGAAATCTCTAAATCTTAGAAACAAAAAGTTGGCTACGGACACATCAACTTTCGATGCTAAGACAAGAACATATTTATCTCTGTCTAAGTTTAAAGATCCTTATTCGTAAGCAAGGGAGACAAACATACAAGCCATGGAGCAGAAATAATCATTCCAAGATGGCATCAAACAAAAAAAGAAAAGAGAGAAAGGGGCCCGATAAGCATGAAATGGAGACAACATGCGGAGGTAACTAAAAGAAATGTCCTTTCATTATACTTAAAAAAGTTTATTACATGGGATATCAAGTCCGATTATAGAAAAGAAGAAGAAGATGAAGTCCTACTCAGAGTTGGACTTTTGACTACCAGCTCCGAACAATACAAGGGAGAGCTTCAAGTCATTCACCTTCTCTTCAAGTTCTCGCCTAGCTGCCAAGCTCTCTCTCAATAATTTCTCAAACCTATGGGGGTCTTCTTCCACCTCTCTCAATCTCTTCCTTAGGACGGCCAATTCTGCCTTAGCATCTTTCATGGTATCCTTCTGATAAACCATATGAATCTCGATCCTATGTGCTGCAGATAAGCTCTCCAAGGTGCCCCTTAAAGAAAGAACCTCTTATCAATCTTTACTTGAGCTAGCCTGGGCTTTATCAGACAATCGTTGTCAAAGTTGAGCGATTTCATCATTAGCCTTCCAAAGATTTCTTTGGAGATCGGTGACTTGATCACACCAACCGCGTCTATATGAGTCTTCGACTGCCTTCAATTGGCTCTGGAGTTTGGAAATCTCTATGACCAATCCCAACTATATTCTTTCTAATTGGTAGACTACACCGAACTTGTTTCAAGTAGCTAAATCCTCTCCTTTGCTACTTTCAATTCAACCTTAAGGGAGCTATCCTTAGCTATCAAAGCCCAAGACTTCTCACTTGCACGCTTTTTGACTTTCTCAAGCTTTTCATTTAGATTGTACTTTTTAGTATTATATTCTTTGAAGAGTTGTCTGGATGATTGATGCAAGCAATTAATTTCAATAGCGGCTTCAGCATAGTTATTTTTTGATTTCTTAAGTTCATCCTCTATTTTTTCTAACTTCTTCTTGAGCTGATGAACTTTTTTAAAATTTTTTATATAAGCTCTCGAGGGATACCTTGAGGTGGAGGATTGGCTTCAATCGGAGATTGCACTTAATACATGAAAGTATCATAATACAAATACCACTAAAGAAAAATGTTTGTTTTCATTAATCAAAATGTTATTTAAGTATAGAAAAGAAGGAAAAAATAAAAAAGAACGTATAATAATAAGAGGTCTCAAACCTCTAGAGAAGTAGCGGAGGAGTTCAGCGCAGGCCCGATTAACACAAGTTCTTTAGTGGTAGGAGGAGCCGATGCAGTAGGAGGAGCAATGCGATAGGAGGTGCAACGGAAGAAGGCTCGGCTAATGGAAGATCAGCATTGGCAATAGACGATCCGGCCTCATCGTTAGAAGCTTTTTCATCCAAGAAGCTGAGATCAAGCTCGAAAAATTTATTGGTTACATTCTTCTGGCAAAGCTAGAACTCCTTGATGAAAGATAATTAGGCAAACTCGACCTTTATGTCCTTCATCTCTAAAGGGGCCTTGAATTCTTCCACCGCTTGAGCCTTTATTTCTCAAAGCTGCCTTTAGACCCGCTCCTTCATCTCAGTAGCTTTAGCTTTGGCATTCTCCCTCTTCTTAATTTCCAGGCTCAGCTCTTCCTCAGCTTTTTCCAAGGCCTGCTCAATGTTTCATACCGTCTCCTGGAGGCCCTCGACTTTGGCCTTTTTCTTCTAAAGGAGATGGTCGACCTTGGCTTTCTCCTCAAGGAGGCGACTGGTCTCAGCTTGATGGTCTTCTTGAGTCTTCACTACCTCCGACCTCATACGATTCATCACCTTAATATTGACGATCAGTTGGTGATCCATCTACAAAAATGATAAAGCGAGTTATGCAAATGAAGAAGCTCACAGACAAGTTAATCAAAAGAGAGAGATTAGGTGGTTACCTCAAGAAAGGATCCAAGAGAGTCCCAAGTATGCTACTCATAGTCGGCATTGACAATCTTGTCCACAACCTCAACCAAGGTACACCCGTTAATTAAATCCTTGATAATTTCCTAGTTGTGGAAGGGGTTTTTTCTTAGATCCTCGTCAAAATCATTGAACTCACTGGGATGAGTTTTGCACTTGACCTACTAGAGGCCATCTTTGTCTTTTTCTTTTCCACCCACTTTTCCCTCTCAGTAGGAGGCTCAGAAGTTTGAACTTTGGCTGGAGGGCTTGAGGATGTTGGAGTTGCTGCAACCTCGGTAGCAGCAACAACCTCATTGACAACTATAGTTGCTAGGGCGTCAACAATGCCAGTAGGTGTAGCAGAGATTGGGGTATTGATTTTGCTTTTTTGGAAGGCTCGTCGGGCATATGCCCTTCCTTTTATGAGCTTGAAGCCTCTTAGAGAGCTGCTAAAGTTCACCCACATCCATTTCTACAATAAGAAATAAATTATAATTAGAAGAAAGGATAAGAAAGTAACTTATGAAATTAAGAAATATACTTGCTAGATTGAAGGGTCTCAGGCCCAGATTGAATCGAGTTTGATTTTTTATGAGCTCAGATAGAAGGGAAGCTCGGTAATTTCAAAGTTTGTTGATGGAATCAAGGTCGTCATTCTCCAAACTAGGAGCTCAACGGACCGAATCCCTCAACTGCTCCCAAGAAAGAAGTCCTAACCTAAGAGATGGGCATGAAACAAAGAAAAATTTTTTCTTCCAGTGATGAATGGAAGAAGGGGTGCCTTTAAGCAATCTCTTCTTGCCAAACTGAGGGGGATAGGTACCATCAATCCTTGATAATAAGATGGTGTTTGAAGGTATAATAGTTATGAAATAAGAAAATGGTTGGACAAACTTTAGTTGAGATGCAAAGGGAAAGGGAATCTATGATGAAGCTAAAAGAATTTGGAACCATGGAAGCAAGAAAAATATCTAGAAATTGAAAAAGAGTTATAACAAAAGGAGAAATTGGGAGATGAAGTCCAGCACGAAGAGCTTCAATGTACAAACAGAAGTAACCTGGGGGAGGAGAACAAGCTCGGTCACTTGGCCTTGGAAGCTCCAATTCGTACTCCAAAGGCACCCCCTACTGGATCCTTATAAAAGAAAGATCTTCAGAGCATAGAGAGCAAGGGATGGTTTCAGGCATGAAAACTAGATGAGGTACTATTTTGAACTCTGCACCTATCCTAGGGTCAGGATTTTAGGAGTTTGGGTCAATCGGGCACCTAGAACCGGTAGACCAAGATACCTCAGAAGATATTTGGATCAAAGTAAATTCGAAAAACCCCTAAAAAATCAACAGGAAAAGAGCTACAAACTTTTGAAAGGGAGAACAATGAAACCTGCCCAAGGAGCCAAAGAGACCTAAAAAGCAATTAAAAAGTAAAGAATCGAGAGAAAGGAGATGAGGAACTAATCCATTTTAGATGAAGAGCTCGAGAGAATGATCTGAAAGATGAAAGACGGTCAAGGAGGATGTCATGGCTAGAAGAACCACAAAGGGAGAAGAACAAGGTGCTCGAAGGTAGTGGGGACCAAAGGAAGAAGAAGGGAAGCATAGATGGAAATGAGAGGTCAAGAAAGGAGTTTAAATAGCCAGGGAAAATTAGAGGTGGTTATGATTGCAGACCTCCTCTAGCCAATGCCACCTACCGCATGTCCAGTCCATCATGCTAATCTTTGATGCCTGATGGAGTAGTTATTGCATCATACTTGGAGCTCCGCACCAAACTAGTTCTCGAAGAAGATATGCTTTTCAAGCCACCCGACATTAAAAGGCTTTGGTGCCAATTCAGAAAAGATCAAAATGTTACATCTCTCGAGAGTGGGAAGACGACAAAGGACTTTGACTATTGTAGCTTTTGTACTCTCTTCGTCCGAATCTCGAACTCGAGAGTAGGGGGATAAGTATTGGGGGTAAAATTATTTCTTGCCGAAGTCCTTGGCAGCCGATCTCCACTTTGTAAGAATTTGCCAATCTTCTCAATAATAATTTTTGACTGCAGAACTTGTCAAGAGTATGCTAAAGTCTAACCAGACAATCCTGAATAATAAAGAAGTACTATTTTATTAACTTTGCTTTTTGACTTAGGATGAATAACAGGATTTTTAGGATCAAAGCCCCAGCTCGTCCAACCCCGATAGATAATGAATTCTGAGGGTAGTTGAATTCTTTTATTGCAAATGCTGGACTCCTTCCAGTCGCACTCCTTTCGGACGAACTCCTTCCAGTCGCACTTCTTTTATTCGAACTCCTTCCAGTCGTGCTCCTTTTGGATGAACTTCTTTCAGTTGCACTCCTTCCGAATGAGCTTCTTCTAGTCATGCTCCTTCCATTTGAACTCCTTCCAGTCGATTGCAGATTTGCATAGTTTATGACATGCCCATCGACTGAACTGGTCTGAAAGGACCTCATCATCAATGCAAATTTAGTTCTTAATCCAGAACACAAAGTAGCTACTTTGCAGACATTGAACCCCAGTGCTCCTTTGATCTACTTCAAGTTGATCCTGAATATTGGATGAACTACTTGAAGTAATTAAAATGATGCCATCAAGAAGTCTTTAAATCTTGGCACTCACCTGTCTCAGCTCCCAGGCGATCTCAAACCTTCATCGCACAGACTGAACTCCTCTAGAAAAAACTATCCTTGATTAGCCGACCGAACTTCTCCAAGTAATCGAAGGAAGCACCAATAGATTATAATCAGCCCCATTAGATCCAATTTGTCCTCTGCCACCTAACAGTCAACCTCAAGTTCGATCAACCTCGAATTCTTCATCCTGACACATACAAGCCTACATACGAGCACAGAGGTTCTGCCCAAACTCCTATTGTAGATCTCTAACAAATTAGCGAGTCCCGATAAATGATAACTCACTCTCCACAACAAACTCTACATGGCCTAAATGATTCATTAGTAGGCAGTTATGACTGTTACTATCAGTTTGTTACATGCTCTGTCTATATAAAGGACCCTTCAGATATATTTTTTTTTCTAAGCTCAAACTCTCTACTCTTACTTTGCTCATTTTTTTTGAGTACTCCATTCTTTTTGGTCAAGAAAACTAACTTGACCATCGGAGGATCCTGTCGGAGCCAACTTTGGCTAGGACTTCATCTTGCAGGACTCATCAGCATCCACATCTTCTTTAACTCCAGCAATCTTCGGCATCAGTACCATTTTCCACACCAACAAAACTAATACGTGAGGATCCATGCAAATATATGCGCAATCTTTAACCAATACTAACCCTACTATAATTATAGAAATTTTATGGCTAGACTTAAAATACAACTGGCTCCATCCAATAGCTGCACTGTTAAATAAATTTGCTTATTGAAAACCCTTAAGATATAATTGGACTCCTTCCTATAGCAGGACTCCAATAATGGAGCTTATATGGAAATCATCGAGACATCAGCTTGAATCTCTTAAATACTCTATATGAAGGAAAAAAAATTTCATATTCTGCTTGTTTATCTGAATCACTTCTCTTTTTAATTCCTTAGTAAACTTAAACTAAATTTTTAATAAAACTAAAATTCAAAATAAGAATAATCTCTACATACACATTGAAACCATACTCAAAAGAAAATCTGACAAAGACTCACTTTCTCTCTTAAATATAGCAGAAATTTTAAATCCCATCTTTTCCTAAATGCGCTCTCTTCTCTTAAATAATGTCTTTTGTTGAGGATCTTATATGAAAATACTATTGACTAATTTTTATTAAGAAGATTCTATCTAATCTCTTTAAGTGAAATTCTAGTCCATTAACCAAATTGGTACATCAATAAACAACTTGCAAGGTGACGATAAGGTAATTATGGCTTTGTGATTAGATCCTAAACCCAAAACAACTAAGACATAAATGACGTATGTAAAGGACTCAATAGATGTGTGTTACTTACATGATTGTCAAGGGCCATACTTGTTAGTTTATAACTGTTCTTTGCAACCAAGGGCCAAAGACTTTAATTAAAAATTTATAGGGAGAGAATTTACTTGAGGTGCAAAATATTTAATTTAAAATAATCTAAATTGAAGTTAATTAGCCATATCTTAATTAGGCTTGGTCATGATGAATGCTAGCACATTTATAGCCCCCTATCCTACATAATGAAAAAACTTTTAGCATATTTATAACTTGTTACTCCAGGAGGACAACTGATCGAGGTGTGCAAAATTAATTCAAGACAACCAGACCCTTTATTATTAATAACATAATTTATTTGGGCCAAAAAGCTAAGCAATAGCTAAAATCAAGCTTTCGCCTAAAACTTGCCTAGTTTGAGTCAATTTTGAATTATTTATGACCATAGGCCAAGCACAAAATTCATTTCAACTTTGCATGGTGAGGGTCGTTCTTAATTTGGCCTAAATCTTTCACAAATTATTTCTAATGATGCCTAGTTTTATGGAATTATTAAAAATAGTTTGGAAACACAAATTCCACCTAGTTTAGAGGATGAAACAATAATGAACTACGTATATTCTATTTCAGATGCATAAAAGTAACATATTTGATGAACCACTCATAAGGAATAATCAAGAAAACTAGATGGTTTGTTGTAGCAAGGTTGTAATAAGGCAATGGCAGCTTAATCCTACATTATCACACCCCCGACCCGAGATCATCAGTCAAGAGGTTATGACAACAACCATATAATTATGAAGAACACTCTCCCCAAATATTCAAGGCATCTCACCAGGAAATTGAATGCATCGCAATGGAGATAATTTAAATAACAAAATATCAAAATTCATTTAACTAAAAAATTCACTTGATAAATAAAATTTAAAAGTCTTACATCCATTCAACCTCAAATAATAGTCCTATAAAATATAATAATAAAACCAAATCTAAATTATGTTGATAGCCTAATAAGTAATGAATACCTTGGCTAGATATTTTATACGATAATAGAGGATGGAGAATCAAAATATAATTTATCATTAGTTGGTGTACAAACATGATCAAATTTCTTTTTCAAAACAAGTATTCAGTAATGTTAGTGTCTTTTAAATACTCATAATACCATGAATTTTTGAATCATGGTAATATGATCTGAGAAAGAAGTAACCCTAAATTTTTGAAGACTGGGCAAGAAAAATTTTGATGATGAAATTTCTTTTTAGGAAAGAGAATATGGCACCCAAGCCTAAACAACTTAGGCCTGATCTAGCCACAAAAAAAGAAACAATCCAAAAAGAATTTACCATGAATTTTAGAATACTAGAAAAAAAAAAGAGGGCCAGCACATGCTGGGCGAAAGAGTTGAACTCCCATTGGAGTTCTCTTCTTCACTAATCAACTCTTGATCAGAGTCGAATACAACCACTGGGAGGAGTTTAACTCCTTCCCTCTAGCCCAATTTTAAGGGAAAAGGGATTCCCTCTTCTTCCCATAAAAGACCGAGGCCCAAGCTAAAGGTTCATCAGAGTTGTTATGACTCGAGCCTAGGGTCATGACCGGCACATAGGATGGACTAGCCAACCTAGCAAGCCTAACTTAGATATCAAATGGGTTAAATTAAATATATAAACTCTACTAAAAATTTGATAAAATTTTTTCTAAAAGTTGGGCATTTCCAAAGGTATAATTACCTGCTTAACCTAACATATTCTTACAAACATATATATATATATATATGAAATCAGATTTCCATCAACAAACCATATCTACATGATATGCAACAAAAGTTCATACACATACCTACAGTCATTTGAATTAAGTAAACATAGTGTAAGCTAGATCTTGCCTATGCGTAATGGAGCACATTTAGAGATTAGACGCAACTAAAGTATATCAAAAGAAACACAACTATAGGATAGCAAAAGTAGATGCCCCACACATGCAAGCGCTGGGCTTACCAAAATGAAAGATGACTACTCCTGTCAAGCTATGGGATCTGGACTCTGCTCAACACTAGAATCTAAAAGAAAAAAAAAAAAAATAATATAGTAAGTCATAAGACCCAGTGAGAGATAATATGTCTATAACATAAATGGGTTAAACTCAAGCAAGAACACTAAGATCAAAGCACCTTTACGACTTCTTCCAAAATATAAGCATCATAAAAGGAGTGCCCAGTCAATCCTATCCTCCTTCTTCTTCTCTAAATTTTTTGAATCCACTTCCATTTAATCTCATTTTGCTCCAGAAATGCCTCCAAAGAAGACAACCACCCAGCAGTCTACTGCTTATGCCATCAAATTCGAGCCAGATCTGCCCATCCCAGCTCCATCGTCGGCACCTCAACCTCCTCCACCAGCGACCATGGTGGATTTGGAGCAATTTAACCTGCTGATGTAGTAGGTTCGAGGCCTTACAGAAATGGTGCAAGCTATGCAGTAGCCCTCGATAGTAGCCCAGCTAGAGAGATCCCCGTTGAAACTTCAAGAACTGGTGTAGAGAAGGGCAACCTAGGTCAGTAGACCTGTTACCCCCAATAAAGAGAAGCAGAGAGCAGGAAGCCCCTGCTTTGATCATGATTCTTCTCTAGAGGAGACTTTTTCTATCTATAGCTAGTAGCCCTCTGAGATCCATGATCAAGATGATGCTCTCGATCAGAAGCTTTAAGATATGAATCGATAAATTGAGGAGCTTCACCATGCCACCTCGATCCACCATGATGATGTCTACATCGATCTCCCTTCTTTACTAGAATCATGCAGGAGCCCATCTTATCGAATTTTAAGCTCCCTCAATTCGAGAGCTATGATGGAACTTTAGATCCAGTCGATTACCTTGAGACCTTCCAGATGATGATGCTGCTCTATGGCACACTAGACGTTATTCTGTGCCAAGCTTTCTCATCTATCCTAAAGGAAGCAGCAAAAAATTGGTACTCGAGCCTCAAGCTAGATACGATCTTTTTTTTTGACCAAATGAGCCATCAGTTTACAGCTCATTTCAGAAGTAGTCAACATCCAAGGTGAGGCTCGGACTCTGTCATCAACATAAAGCAGAAGGAAAGGGAGTCCATCCAAGCTTATGTTAGTCGCTTTAATGCTGCTACACTGGAGATTCGAAACTTGGATCAATCTATAGCCATGGTCGCATTGAAAGGTGGTCTTCAGAAGAATGATCTTCTATCCTCCCTGGAGAGAAAGTATCCTAAAAATTTTGCTGATATGTTGGTGCGGACTGAAGACTATGCCCGAGCAGAGGAAGCCTTTAGATTGAAAGATGAAGAAGCAATGAAAGAGTGGCAAGCGGGCGAATCTAGCAAGCCCACACCTAAAGAAAAGTCGAGTGAAGCTCGATCGTGCTTTCGAACTCCTCCTGAGTGCAGACGAGCCTAAACTCCTCCTCGAGCTCATCGACAAGAAAGCCTGGATCGAAGAATCCGATGGAACTCTCCTTCCTAAAGATTCAATAACTATGCTCTCTTGAGTGCTTCGAAGGCCCAGGTTCTAATGGAGAAAAGGGAGTAGCTGCCAAGACCGAAGAGGATGCGGGCTCACCTGGCCAAGCACAATCCTAATAAGTACTATCTCTACCATTGTGACCATGATCATAATGCTGAAGAATGTATCCAGCTTCAGGATAAAATCAAGGCACTGATCAAAAGAGGTCGGTTGGATCAGTTTATCAGGCACTGGCCAGAGAGAGGAGAAGATTGTCCAAGAGCCCCACCTTAGCCTAAACCATCTTGGAGGGATGAACTGCAAGAAGATTGGCCTCTCCTTGGAATCATCAACACTATTACTGGGGGACATCTGCGGGGGGAGGCCAGTGAGTCAATAGAGCCAACAAAGAAGCAATAGATCAAAGAATCCATCACTTTCACTGAAGAAGATGCTCAGGAAGTTCAGCTTTTGCATAATGATGTAGTTGTAGTTACTTTAAATATTGCTGATTATGATGTACGTTGTATTTTAATTGATAATGAAAGCTCTACTGATGTCTTATTTTATGATGCTTTTTCTAAAATGTCCATATCTGATAGTAGGATGGGTCCGATGAATTTTCCATTAGTAGGATTCATAAGTAATGCAGTGCTAGTGAAAGGAGTAATAACATTGCCAGTGGTAGCAGGTCGGTATCCAAAACAATCCAAAGCTCATATTAATTTTGTATTGATCAAGGCCCCTTCTATCTACAATGCAATTCTTGGCCGACCTGGTTTGAATGCACTCTGGGCTGTGGTTTTAACTTATTATCTGAAAATGAAGTTTCCAATAAGGCATGAAGTCAGGGAGGTCAGAGGAGATCAGGCACTAGCTCGACATTGCTACAATATTGCCCTACAGGGAGGAAGGCAAGCGGATCCTTATCTAGTGGATGGGCTTGATGCCCATGATGATCTATCTGAAGAAAGGGGGAACCCATCGATGACCTTGTGAAGGTTCCTTTGAATGATGGGAATAAGAAACACACTATAAAGATTGGCTCCAATCTGAAAAGAAAAGTTAGAAAGTAGCTTATTGCCTTATTGTAAAAGAATGCTGATATTTTTGCTTCAGTGCCTGTAGATGTGCCTAGGATTAATGCAGAGATAATGGAGCAACATCTGGGTGTGGACCTTAAATGCTGGTCATTGAAGCAGAAAAAGTACAACTTTACACTTGAGAGGCAGAAAGCTATTGTGGACGAGGTCGACAAACTTTTCAAAGCAGAATTCATTCAAAAAGTGCTTTATCTGGACTAGATCGTAAATATCATTTTCATTAAAAAAGCAAATGGCAAGTGGAGGATGTGCATCGATTTTACAGACTTGAATACAGCTTGCCCAAAAGACAGCTACCCCTTGCCTAGAATTGACCAACTAGTGGATGCAACTTCAGGCCATGAACTCCTCACCTTTATGGATGCCTTCTCTAGCTATAATCATATTCGGATGGCATCAGAGGATGCGGAGAAGACTGTTTTTATTACTAATGATGGCCTTTATTGTTATAGAATCATGCTCTTTGGGCTTAAAAATATAAGTGCAACTTATCAGCACTTGGTGAATAAGATCTTCAAGAAGCAAATTGGCCATAATATGGAGGTCAATATAGATAACATGCTAGTTAAAAGTCGATCTTCACCAAATCATATTATCGATCTTGGAGAGACCTTCAGCACCCTTTAGAAGTACAAGATGAAGTTGAATCCTATAAAATGTGCTTTTGGAGTAACCTCGAGAAAGTTCCTAGGATTCATGATGTCAAGGCATGGCATTGAAGCCAACATAGAGAAGATCAAAGCCATCAAAGAAATGACTGTCCCAAAAATAATAAAAGAAGTTCAACGCCTTACAGATAAGATAGCAATCCTGAATCACTTCATTTTAAGGTCGGCAGAGCATTGTATGCCCTTATTCCAAGTACTCAAACAATCCATGTACTTCAATTGGACTCCTGAGTGCCAGTAGGCCTTTGAGAAATTGAAGAACTATCTCAGTTTGCCTCCACTCCTAGCCAAGCCGGAACCTGGGGAAGAGCAGCTCTTGTACCTTGCTATATCTCCAACATCTATTAGAGCCGTCCTGATCAGAGAAGAAGCTAAAGTTTGAAAGCTGATCTACTATATAAGTAGAGTCCTGAGGGATGCGGAAATAAGTTACACTAAATTAGAAAAACTAACTTATGCCTTATTGATTACAGCCAAAAAACTCCGACCTTATTTCTAGGGACACATAATTACTCTCCTTACTGATCAATCCATCAAGGCATTACTTCACTAACCTGATACCTCTAGAAGAATAGCGAAGTGGGCGATCAAGTTAATTGAATTTGAAATTCATTTTCAACCTTGGCCATCCATTAAAGTTCAAATACTGGCTGATTTTATAGTGGAGTGCACTACTCTAAATGTGACCAAACTAGTTCACTGAGAAGTTCATATCCCTAGCTTCCCTGAAGAAAAGGCTGATCTTCCTGAAAACTTTTGGGCATTATATGTGGATGGTTCATCTAATGCTTCTAAGGCGGGCGCAAGCTTGATTCTTATTAATTCAGAAGGAATTGTAGCCAAATATGCTTTGTGCTTTGAGTTCCTCACTACCAACAATGGGGTTGAATATGAAGTTCTGATCTTGAGGCTGAAGATAGTCAAAGAGTTGAAAGCGAAATATTTGAAAGTTTATAGTGATTCTTAGCTAGTGGTGGGGTAAGTCAGTAACACCTTTGAAGCTTGGGAGGAAGGCATGAAAAAATATTTAGACAAAGTAAGGGATTTAATCCCGACCTTTCGTAGCTTCAAAATTCAGTAGATCCCTAGAGCGAAAAACACTAGAGTCGACCTCCTTTCTTAGATAGCCATCCTAGCCCCAAATGAACTGCCAAAAGAAGTCCTCTTTGAAGTCCTGCAACACCTAAGTTTGAAAGAACCTCAGGCAATAATGCAAGTCGATCATTAGCCTAGCTAGATCGATCCATTGATTTCTTATCTCAGAGATGAAATTCTTCCTAGAGACCATAAAGAAGCTCAGAAGTTAAGAAATTAAGCTTTCCACTACATTTTATATGAAAATAAGCTGTACAAGAGATCGTACTATATCTTCGACCTTTCGAAGCTGATTATGCCTTGAGAGAAGTTCATGAAGGAATGTGCAAAAATCGTCTGGGGATGAGATTCTTATCATATAAGTTACTCTGATAGGGATACTATTGGCCAACGATGCACTAAGATACATTGGATTATGTAAGAAAATATGATAGATGTTAGAAAAATATAAATATTCAAAGACAACAGGCTTCACAGCTCACACCATTAGGTGCTCCTTGGTTGTTTGCACAATGGAGGATGGATATACTTAAGCCTTTTCCCATGGCATCTGGATAATGAAAGTTCTTGGTGGTGGCTAGATTATTTCACTAAGTTGGTCGAGGCAGAACCTCTAGCAAAAATTACTAAAGCTAAACTACAGGACTTCATCTAGAAGTCAATTATTTATAGGTTTGGCCTACCTCAAACATTAATCACTGATAATGGGCACCAGTTTGTAGGAGCGAAGTTTGCTGAGTTTTGTGAAGACCTGAATATTTCTCACTATTTTACATCAGTAGCTCATGCATAGGCGAACGGTGAAGCTGAGGTAACTAATAAAACTTTGCTTTAAAGGATAAAGGCAAGGCTTGAAAGAGCAAAAGGACCATGGATGGATGAACTCTATCATGTGCTTTGGACTTATAGAACTACTCAAAAGTTGCCAACTGGAGAAACCCCTTTTGCGTTGACTTTTGGGACATAGGCAGTCATCCCAATCGAGCTTGAACTTCTTTCAGCATGAGTTGAAGCTTTTTGTGAATAGAACAACTTACAGGATCTCAGACCAAATCTCAATCTATTGGATGAAAAGCGAGAGAATGCTCAAATCTGAATGACAGCTTACAAGCAAAGAGTAGCCCACTACTACAACTCTAGGGTCAAGAGCAAGACATTCAGAGTAGGAGATCTGGTGCTTCGGTAAGCAGATATTTCATAACCTCAAAATTAAAGAAAGCTCATCCTGAACTAGGAAGGCTCCTATGATGTCTTGGAAATCATTCACCCAGTGATATATTATCTAAAGGAGCTTGGAGGATCAGCCCTCTCATGACCTTGGAACTCAAAGAACTTACAAATGTATCATTAATAATCTTGCCTTAATAAAACTTCATTATTTCAATATCTTTGTTCTTTGGCACAAAATTATATGATGGTAGGAAACAACTTAACCGAACCTCCTTCTTAAACAAAGTAGAAGACCTCCAATTCTTAAATAGGAGGTAAAGGGAGAGACCCTTTCAACGACCTATTGTGCCCCAATGACTTTATTAGAAATAGGAAGAGGACCTCGTCCTAACAAAGATAAAGGCCAACCCCATCAGGAATAGGAAGAGGACCTCATCCTAATAAGGGGATAAAGGGAGAGGCCCTTTCAATAGCTCTTTGGTACCCTAATAACCTCATTAGGGATAGGAGAAGGATCTCATCCTAACAAAGGTAGAGGCCAACTCCATCAGGAATAGAAGGACCTCGTCCTGATAAGAGGATAAGGAAAGAAACTCTTTCAATGGTCCTTTTGTGCCCTAATAACCTTATTAGGGATAGGAGGAGGATCTCACTCTAATAAAGATAAAGACCAATCCTATTAGGAATAGGAGAAGAACCACATCCTGACGAGGAGATAAGGGGAGAGGTCCTTTCAATGGCCCTTTTGTATCCTAATAATGTTGTTAGAGATAGGAGGAGGATCTTGCCCTAACAAAGGTAAAGGCCAATTCCGTCAGAAACAAGAGGAGGACCTCGTTCTGATGCAGGGGATAAGGGTAGAGGCTCTTTCAATGGTCTTTTTGTATCCCAATAATCTTGTTAGCGAGAGAAAGAGGACCTCGTCCTAACAAAGATAAAGACCAACCCCATCAGAAATAGGAGGAGGACCTCGTTCTGATGGAAGGATAGATGGAGAGACTCTTTCAATGGTTCTTTTGTGCCCTAATGACTTTGTTAGGGATAGGAGGAGGACCTCATCCTAACAAAGATAATGGCCAACCTCATTAAGAATAGGAAGAGGACCTCATCCTGATGGAGGGATAAGGAGAGAGGCCCTTTCAATAATCTTTTTGTGCTCTAATAATCTTGTTAGGGATAAGAGGAGGATCTCATCCTAATAAAGATAAATGCCAACTCCATCAGGAATAGGAGGAGGACCTCATCCTAATGGAAGGATAAGGGGAGAGGTCTTTTCAATGATCCTTTTATATTCCAATGATTTTGTTTGGGATATGAGGAGGACCTCATCTTAACAAAGATAAAGGCCAATCCTATCAAGAACAGAAGGAGGACCTCATCCTGATGGGAGGATAAGGGGAGAGGTCCTTTCAACGACCCTATTGTGCCCTAATGACTTTATTAGGGGCAGGAGGAGGACCTTACCTTAATAAAGATAAAGACTAATCTTATCAAAAATAGGAGGATCTCGTCTTGATAGAGGGATAAGAAGAGAGGCCTTTTCAATAATCCTTTTGTACCCTAATAATCTTGTTAGGAATATGAGGAGGACCTCGTCCTAACAAAGATAAAGGCCAACCCCATCAAGAATAGGAGGAGGACCTCGTTCTGATGGGAGGATAAGGGAAGAAGTCCTTTCAATGACCCTTTTGTATCCCAATGAGTTTGTTAAGGATAGGAGGAGGATCTTGCCTTAATAAAGATAAAGACCAACCCTATCAGAAATAGGAGGAGGATCTCGTCTTGAGGGGGGATAAGGGGAGAGGCTCTTTCAACGATCCTTTTGTGCTCTAATAATCTTGTTAGGGATAGAAGGAGGACCTCGTCCTAATAAAGGTAAAGGCCAACTCCATCAGAAACTAGACGAGGATCTCATCCTAACAATGGGACAAGGGAAGAGGTCCTTTCAAGTGCCCTTTTCTGCACCAATATGATCTTGTTAGGAATAGAAAAAGGATCTTGTTCAGGTACAAAAGATGCAAGGACCTAATTATGTAAACCCAAAAAAACATACCCAAGGGCCATCGTCTACAATCAAAGGGTACATATGTTGCAGCAAACTACAACCATTATCAAAGGATAACCCTACAACCACGAACAACAAAAAAGGAGAGAGTGAAAAAACTACAAAAGCATACAACTAAGATGAGATAATCAAAAAGTATCATTTCATTGAAATAAAAATTTGATACATGGAAAGGTCTGTAGGACCAGTTAAAAAAAAAAAAAGAGAAGAAAAAAGAAAAAAAGAGAAAAAGACACCGAAGTCCTATTGATCGCTGTTGTGGGCGGTCAAAAATAAAACCTAACTCACTACTATATAATTAGGATAAATCAGGGTTGAATCCACAGAAATCATGTTAATTACATTTAAAAGTAACATTAAGATTAATTAAAAGTTAATTAATTAAAATGCTATTTAAATTAATTAAGAAAGTAGTTTAAATAGCAAATTAATTAAAAGAGGAGTTGCAAGTATGGAGATGGATTCTCAGAATTTTAATTGATCACTTATCTTATAACTGGTATTCTTTTTAATATGCTTTAATTAATATCTAATCAACAAAGATATAATCTATTATAAAGAGCATGGCTTGTATCCTTAGATCATAGCCCATCCCTAAGTTTATTGAAGGAATCAAGATTGGCTCCATCCAAGCTAGGAGCTCGGCAAACGAACTCCCTAATATAACCCCAAGGAGGAAGACCTAATGGCAAGGACAGGCAATGTACAAAAAAGTATTTTTTCTTTCAGTTATGAATAGAAGAAGGGGCACCTTTCAATAACCCTTTCTTATCGAACTGGGGAGAAAAGTACCACCAGTCCCTCACAAAAGGATGGCGCTTGAAGGTGTAGAAATTTCTAAAGAGCGAAACGGTCGACTGGACCTTAGAGAATCGATAGAGGGAAAGAAAAACTATGATGAACCGAAAGAAGTTCAATACGACAGATGCGAAAGGAATGTTAAAAAATTATAAGAGGATGATTACAAAAGAGGGCAGTGGGAGCCTAAGCCCGGCATGCAAAGTTTCTAAATACAAACAAAATTGGCTGGCCGGAGGAGAGCTGGCTCGGTCATCGGAGCTAGGGAGTTCAAGATCATATTCCTGGGGAATTCCATATTAGATTCAAATCAGAGAAAGATCATCCGGAGTAAGAACAGACAGAACGATATCTGGAATGAAGGATGAGTGGGGCATGTTCCTAGGATCTACCTCGGCCTGGGGTGTGAGATCAAGGATGGTCAGTTTAGGCGAGCCCCAAGAACTGATGGAGTGGGTGGTTTCGGAAGACATCCAAATCGAAATAAAATCTTGAGAAAACCCTCAAAAGAAAAAAAATAAGAAAAAATGCAGGGCAAATATCGCTACCAAAAAATCGGAGGAGCAGGAAGCCAGAAAGAAAAAGCACGAATAACCTAAGAGAAGGGTTAAGAAACATACCTAAGCTATCTGGGAAGAAAGAAAGGATGATGGATGCGATGGGAACCAGCCGAAAGAGTGTCTGGAGCTCGGGAAGGTGAGGAGGGAGGCTAAGATCCTTGGGAAGAAGACAAATGGGGACCGAAGAAAGGAGAAGACTCAGGCAAGAATAGCTTTCAGAGGAGAGGAGAAGGCCTTAAATAGCCAAAGATAACCCAAGGCAGTTACGATTACATATCAACTTTGATCGATCAGCATGCGCCGCATGTCTCACTCATCATGACAAAGGAGTGGTGATGGGCGGAGTCTTTATGGCGCCATACCTAGGGTAGGGTTCCGATGGGAGATTCAAAGGGCCGTCCTTTTGAACTTATTTCAGACTTAGAAAGCTTCGACGCCAATACGGTAAACACCAAAATGTCTCATCCTAGCAAGCATAGAAACCCGAGATCGAACTTTGGCAGTTGCCTTCTTCCTTTCTTCCTTCGAATTTCGAACTCAGGAGTAGGGGGACTATTATTGGGGATAAACCCCGCTCCTGCCAAAGTCCAGTCTAATGCTTAGCCTAATATACCTGATAATCGCAGAATAGCTTCGATCGCAAATTCTTCCTCTTGGGACCTCTCTAGCAGCTAAACTTCTTCAAGACTCCTCCAACAGTCAAACTTCTTTTGAACTCCTCCAGCAGCCGAACTTCTTTAGGACTCCTCCAACAGTCAAACTCCTTCCAAACTCCTCCAACAGTCGAACTCTTTTTGGACTCCTCCAATAGTCAAACTTCTTTCGAACTCCTCCAATAGTCGACCAACAGTCAAACTCCTTTCGGACTCCTTCACCAGCCGAACTTCTTCTGGACTTCTCCAGCAGCCGAACTTCTTTAGGACTCCTCCAATAGTTGAACTTCTTTTTGACTCCTACAGTCAAACTCTTTCTGAACTCCTCCTGTAGTTAAACTTCTTTTGGACTCCTACAGTCAAACTCCTTCTAAACTCCTCCAACAGTCGAACTTCTTTTGGACTCCTCCAATAGTCGAACTTCTTCAAGACTCCTCTAGCAGCCGAACTTCTTCAGGACTCCTCCAATAGTCAAACTCCTTCCGAACTCCTCCAACAGTCGAACTCCTTCCAGACTCCTCTAATAGTCGAACTTCAGATTTTGCTCCTCCAGCAGCCAAACTTCTTCAGGACTCCTCAAATAGTCAAACTCCTTCTGGACTCCTCTAATAGTCGAACTTCTTCAGAGCCCCTCTCGGTCAAACTTTCCGCAGTCGCCCAGGAAGGTCTCTGTACGAACCCGACTCCACACACAGCATGAATCAACTCACCCATAGACTGCCTAAGAGGAGTTTGAGCTCCCTTAATGTTGATGTAACTCAAAGATTGATCACCAATCGGCACCCCTCCGAGCTTTGACTATCAAATCTCAATGGCCTAGCACATCACGACAACAGGTACTATCCTCCGTAACAAACTCCATGTGGCCCCAAGCGACCCACTATTGGATGGTTATGACTGTCATTATTAATTTGTTACAGGCTTCATCTATAAAAAGGATTATCCAGATATATTTTTTCCAAGCTCTCTTCTCCTTCTCGATTTCCTACAATTTTCTCTCTTGAGTACTCCATTTCTATTGGCCAAAAGAGCTGACTTTATCATTGGAGGGTCTTGCTAGAGCCACCCACCCTGGGCTCTGGACGAGACTTGTCTTGCAGGTCATCGACGGCGATCTCATCTTCTCCAACTCTAGCGCTCCTCGAATGACGGTCAGATTTTGCATCAACAGAGTCTAAATCCAATTTGTATCAAAATACTTTTTTCAGAATAACACATTTCATAGTCAAATCAAAATTAATATGAATATTTGATTTTTTATCAATAAACAATTATAGTAATAATAGGAGAAATACTATTCCAAAATTTTATGTTAATTTTCATTCAAAACATATTTTCATAGATTCATAAATCATATATAAATTCATTAATAATTTATTCAATCTTCATGATTATATAAATGAAAAAACTAGAGAAGGTCAATCATTACTTATCTTGTAAGCAAAATCAATTCATCAGTCCAATAATTTACAAGAACCTATCTCAGAGCCTGTTGCCACTGAATCAGAAGTCTGCACATCTTGTTGCATAAGAGCATAGACACATCCTTAGATCTGGATTTTTAGATTCATATCCTTATTTTGTTCAGCTTTTAGGGTAGGCTAACTCTCATATCTCTAGGGGCACTCATCTATTTTGTGACCTATCTTACCATATTTAAAGTGAGTACTAATGATAGAACTGCATTCATAATCACCATAATTAATCTTTATCCCACCTAGAACATTTGATGTTTCCTGCTGGCGTAGAGCTATCACTCACTGATCTTTATTCGAACCCCTAGTATATTTACTATTCTGCGCTTGAGATTTATTCGACCAACTTCATTTCTTTTGATTTTCTTCCCTTTTAGCATGTTCTTCATTGACTTTCGTTTCAATTTTTAATGCTTTCTTCACCACATATAGTTGTTATTTTATATAGCACCATTTGCTTTTTAGTTTCTATCCTCGATTTCATCTCAAATTTATGCACTTGATCATGCTCATCCTCAACCACCCTCAGAATAAAGTTCGCAAGCTTTGTAAATTTAGCTTCATATTCTACAACTATCATTTTTCTTTATTTTAGATAAATAAATTGCTATTTTTTTATGTCATTACACTCCAAGAAAGATACTGATTAGAAAATGCCCTTCAAAATCTCTCCAAGAAGAGTTGCTCCCCATCATATTTATATTTATGTCTAGTCTGTACAATTAGTTGAACACATTACCTTATAACAGATAAGTTTCCTAACAAATCTTTTCATCATCACGGCACTCAAGATGGCAATCATCATCCCCATCTCTATAATTTAATTATCAGCTTCCATAGATTTGATAGTCCCCATGAAAATTAATGGAGACAACCTTTTAAATTCTATAATATTACTTCACTGATCCTGCTGCTCTCCATGTCCCTATGGTGGCAATGTTTGTAGTTGCACTTGCCATTGTTGTAGTAATTATTGCGGCAACTACTATTGTGATTGCACTATTCTGACTAATATCTTACTTATTCGGACCATAATTGATTCTTGCTACTCTATCTACATATTTCTAAAAGGATCAATGACTCTCTTCTACTAAGGGATACCACCAACCTACTGAGGAGGATCACAATTTTATTGGTTTGATATATTTTTAGCAGTACATTGAGCAGACTTTTTTATTCGACATGGAGTCATCTTAATCTTGTATGAACAATGAGCTTTCCAAAATTCTTTTACAAAATTAATTTCTAAAATATATTTTTATCAAATTTTAATCATGATTATTTTTAAAATAAAATATTGAATTTTGAAATTCTTATAGCTAACATCGAAATGGTTCGATTTAGGACATCGAATTGATCAACTATAAATCAAGGATCATGCTAGGGTGGTAGGATGCAATTGATGGTGAAATCTAATGATGATAAGCTTAATCAAGTTGAGGATTGGCTATTTGATAGTCAAAAGTCAGGATCATCATGGTCTATTAAGATTGTTAGAGGTTCTTTCTATGATTAAGAAAACTCCAAAAGAGAACAATAATCTAGAGGGAAACACTTTTAGTGGTAGAAACTCATAGAGAGAGAAATTATCATTTTCTAGAGAGAAGCTAGAAAGAGAAAGCGGAATGAGGAAGATAAGAAGAAGAGGAAAGAGAGAGAAACTCTCTCTATCCTTTTTTTCTATTATTTTTCTTTGTACTTTTTTCTTTATTTCTATCTTTTTCTTCTTTTCCTCTCTTTTTCTCTCTTTCTTTGGCCTTATGGTGAAATATGGGATTACTTTATTTATTTCTGGATTAGGGGAGCACCGTCAAATGGCATTTGCTGGTAGTGATTGGGGCTATGACAATGCAGCTAAAAGATCTAGATCAACAGCCTAAGACTACTATCGGTACTAGATAAATCAACAAATGAGTTGACTGAAGCTAGGGTAAAATAAAGATTTGGTTTTCTATAAAAAATCCAGTGATTGCCCACCAAAAATCAAGGTTCATGGCCCAAGAAAGATGGCAAACCAAATAATCTTAAAAATTAGAGAATCCTACTTAGGTTCCAATGATGGTTGGCCCATGCTTTCGACAAACACGATGAAGCACCTTCAAAGAGAAGAAAAGGAGAGAACTCTGATGAACCTCTAGCTTGGGCCTCGGTCTTTTATGGGAAGAAGAGGGAAGCCCTCTTCCCTTAAAATTGCTAGAGGGGAGGAGTTAAAGTCCTCCCGTGGTTGTATTCGACTCTGATCAAGAGTTGATTGGTGAAGGAAGAGAACTCCAATGGGAGTTCAACTCTTTCACTTAGCACGTGCACAGCATGTGCTGGCCCTCTCTTTTTTTCTAGTGCTAAAATTCATGATAAATCCTTTTTAGGTTGTTTTTTTTTTTTTTGTGGCTGGATCAGGCCCAAGTTGTTTAGGCTTGGGTGTCATATTCTCTTTCCTAAAAAAAAATTTCATCATCAAAATTTTTCTTGCCCAGTCTTCAAAAATTTAGGGTTACTTCTTTCTAAGATCATAATCATCCTATAATTTCATGATCAAGTCTTTCATTATGATATCCCTTGAATCAAATTATTGTTCTAATCAGCTTGCAAAAAATTCAGACCACAATGCTTCTGGTGTATACTCTAATTCAAATCCATCAATATACTTGTCTCAAACCTAAGTTTCTAAGTTATGTCAAAACTAATATTAGTTATCATCCCAATGCCCCTAGTGCCTTCCTACCAACACTCATGTTTGATTTTATGTGTCATGATTTTTTTACTTAAGCTCTGATATCATATTAATTATCGCACACACCCATCCAAGCTCGTGAATCAAGGGTTCATGTCAACCACCCATGCTTGTGGAGAATACTCTCTACAAGCATGCAAGTTATCCTAACATGATATCATATGCATCACAAAGGAGATAATTTGAATAAGTAAAAGTTAAAATTTAATTAACTAATAAATCCAACTAAAAAATAACATTCAAAAGTCCAACATCCATTGAATCTCAAATAATAGTCCTATAAACTATAATAATAAATCCAAATCTAAAATATGTTGATACTATCAAAATTTATTTCTAATTCTCAAAATAGTACCCGCATCCATAACTAAGCATCTAAATCTGAATAAAGAAAAAGAGAATAACGAGATTGATAACCCAATAAGCAATTAGTATCTTAAATAGATAATTCATATGACAACATAGGATGCGATAGTCAAAATATAATTAATCATTAGTCGGTATGCAAACATGATCAAATTTTATTTTCAAAACATAAATTAAAAAATATTAGTATCTATCAAATTTTCATGCACATAATCACATATCTAATATGAAATCAATAATATAGATAGAGGCCTCAATGGCTCGATGCAGGAATTATCACATGAACTATATATCTAATGGTTAGTTAGGGACCTCAACAGATTAAAGATCGATGCTGTGAACCATCTTGATGCATCTTCAGTTCACTTTTGTCCAATCTAATGCTTCCAAAGCATTGGGAATAGTAATAAGCTCCTCACATATGATTATTATTTTTATAACTAGAGAAATCAATTTACTGAGCACTTAGCGAGAGGTTGTTGTTTCAAATCCAACCAAATTGGTATATGTATTGCAGGCAACAATGCTTTTAATTATTTCATTCACATGAAGCAAAGGTCTCTAAATATTTTTTCATGGTAATCATTATTTATGGTTGTATAACTTCTATCAATGGTATGCTCATAATTTCTAACTAGAGTCAAATTGACAGGTTTTATTTTTTCTAAAAAGATGTTTGTTAGCTGATGCTTCAGATAAAATATTATTTAGAGGGATGTTTCTTGATTTACGTGATTTTATAAAGAAAGGCTTAACTTGATGAGACATGATGAAAGAACTTTGATTTGAGACTTGGTTCACTAAAAAAGGGGCAAGCTCATGTCTCACTACTTTAGCCATGATATCTATCCTACCATGGTAAATTGCAACATTTAAAATATAAAACCAGCGAGAGCAAGACATCACCACAAAGATGAAAGGAAAAATCCTATTTTCTACCGCAGGATCGTGCAGATCTGATCAGATCTGAGATAATTTTTTTTTAAAAATTTTTAAATGATCTGATTAGATTTAAGAGTTCTCAGATCTGATCATGGTGATCTAATATTAAAAATTAAAATAAAAATTAAATTAGATTTAATTTCATACATTATTTGTGTAATCGATTACCCTATGATGATCTTGATGTTTCTTGAGGTTCTGGAAGGAGACATACATGCATCTAGCCTCTACCAGTATCCACTCAAGAAGGATACGGATGCCTTCTCCTCGCAAATCTTTTTTCCAAAGATTAATCTGAATCTAATCTGGAAGTTCTTCAAAAAAAATTTTGAAAGCAGCGTATCAATCTCACGAACACCATACGTAGATACTAAACTCTTCACAAATTTGATTGGATCTTCTTCTCAGATTTATGCCTAACTTTTTGGGCATGTAGAAGAGAAGGAGAGAGAGGATAGAGGGGGCATGGGATATCCAGAATGGCGTTTGAAAAATATTTCTATGTGAAGAGCCTTGGCATAAGGGTTCTTATATAAAAGCATAGCACCAAGTTAGAGTTCCTCTTTGACCAAAATCCTCTTTTTATCGATCATTGGGACTCCTAGACCTGATCTCCATGAAAATACCCAGATCCCATCTAATTTTGATGCTAAAAATCAATTTGGAAGGTGGAGGCATGAGTAGATAAGGAAGAGTCCACTGCACCCAGGACTCTTCCCTCAAGAGTTTGATCCAAACCAAACTCTATCATAACTCAGTCTAGACACCTCCAAAAATTATAAAATTTAGTACACCCAATGTATAATTCATGCTCTATCATATATCCAAAAATTAGATTAAAATAATTTTTAGAAAATATTTTAGAAGTATCTGATCAAGTGACCCTCAATTCTCTCAAATAGATCAACTTTTGACCCTAGTCCAATTTAACTATGAATGGATTTAATTTCTACAATTAATTTGACCTGGACTTATTTTAGTCAAATAAAAATAAACCCATTCAAAATATAAGAATGAGTCAAATCAAATTTGACTTGGTTGCGATGAATCAGAAAGATTTTAGAAGGAGAAAGTCAGGCTCAATCATGTGCTAGCACGATTACCTTGAACCTGATTGGATCTAATCCAAATCAATCGAACTAAGTTAGCTCAATTGATGACATTCAGACCAAACCCCTATTTGTGTGACCCAGTCAAGTTCAATTCTATATGGTAATGAGATATGTTGCGATCTCTATCATCGACATCATTGAAACACCTTTCGATGGACTAGAACTTTTCTGATTCATACAATTAGAATGATTGATCATCAAAATTATTCTAATTACTCCCAAAATCCACTAGTGACATCTAGTAGTATATAGTGGCAACCCATCAAAACTGAAAGTGAACCTCTTGGTATAGTTACCTGTGTGATTGGGTTCTTCTATCTTGAGCCCCGATAGGATTAGGGTTAAGATGAACTCGTCAAACCCAATGTCCGTCATATGAATAAATCATTCGATTTGAGTCCAATGTGAAACTCTAATAGAAACTCTTTCTATCATCTTCACTCTGCCATGGCTATGGGCTTAAGGACTCAATCTCATGATTATCCTAGGGCTACTTCTCATCTACCGAGGTAGATAGATCCCCTTATGGGTGCAATCTAATTCCAACAATGAACATGCTATAGCCAACATACACCTCAGGATTCCAAATGGCTAGAAGACCGAGTTATGGTATAGTCAAACTATAACACCCTCAAGGTGAACTATTGATACACCTTAAGTCAAAGAATCATATACACCACTGTAGCATCGAGTCAGTCATCGACGAGAAGGTAGACTTCCTTATGACTACTCAAGGTGGTCACGCTCAGTGCCCTCATTCTCTAACAAGTACCTATACTCTCACTCTGATGTCTCCACACTGTAGACTCAAGACACATCTATCCTAAGAAAGCGATCATACATCAATCTTTTGGATCGATCACCATCCTAGTGATGATCCTACGATTAGGAACAGTTTATGAGATAATTATGAAAATTCATGTCTTAAATTTTTAACTCTTGAAAATATGAATTATCATTACCAACTCAAAGGATATATCTTAGACACTTTTAAATACATACTATGATAGAAAAATAATCTATTTATTAATTTATAGTTAAAATTATAAAATTGCCCTTAGAAGTGTATTATAAGCGACAGCCAATCTAACTTTTAGGATACACATCTAACAAACTCTCACTTGACCTAAAGCCAATTGGCTATAAATCTAAGTCCCATCTTCTCAAGGTGGGCTTCGATCTTTTGCTGGCTCAATGGTTTTGTCAGCGGGTCAGCTATATTGTTTGCAGTATCGACTCTCTTGACCTCGATGTATCCCTTCTCAAGGTAATCATGGATGAGGTGGTATCGTCACTCGATGTGCTTAGATTTTTTGTGAGATCTTAGCTCCTTAGCTAGGGCTATAGCACCATTGTTATCGTAGTACAGAGGGATGGCATCTGATGGCATCACTCCAAGCTTTATGGTGAACTTCTTATATTAGAATGCCTCCTTTGTAGCTTTCGATGCAGCGATATACTCTGCTTTCATGGTGGAATCTGCTATCACCATCTACTTGAAACTCTTCCAACTGACAGCACCATCATTGCACAAAAATTGACTTTCAGATGTCGACTTTCGATCATCTATATCAGACATAAAATCCGAGTCTATATACCCCTAGACCTGGAGTTCTCCATTATCAAAGACTAGAAACATATCCTTAGTCCTTCTCAAGTACTTAAGGATACATTTTGTAGAAGTTCAGTGCTCTTTGCCTGGATTCAACTGATATCTTCTCGTGACACTCACAACATGGGCAATATCAGGTCATATACATATCATGACATGCATGAGGCTCCCTATTGCTGAAGCATAAGGGATCTTGCTCATGCATTCAATCTCCTCAAGTGTGTTTAGACACATCTTCTTAGAGAGATGAATGCCATGTCTAAAGGGTACCATTCCCTTCTTTGAGTTTTCCATGCTAAACCTCTTTAGCACCTCCTCTATGTACATCTTCTGTGAGAGATCCAGCATCCTATTTGGTCTATCTCTATAGACCTTAATTCCTAGAATGAAGGATGCCTCTTCTAGGTCTTTCATGAAGAATTCTTTAGACAATCATATTTTGACTGTGGTCAATATGGGAATATCATTTCCAATTAGAAGGATGTCATCCACATACAGTACGAGAAAGATAATAGTGCTCCCACTAATCTTTTTAAAAATATAGGGCTCCTCCTCATTCTTGATGAATCCAAATGATTTGATCACATCATTAAAATGAGCATTCCAGCTCCGGGATGCTTGCTAAAGTTCATATATGGACCTTTGCAGCTTGCAGACCTTGTGATCGGTATCACTGGATGTAAAATTCAGTGGCTATTCCATATAGATATCTTCCTCAAGATATCCATTTAAGAATGTCATTTTCACATCCATCTGCCATATTTCATAATTGAGATAAATTGCAACAGCAAGCAATATGCGAATGGATTTGAGCATGGCTACTGGCAAAAAAGTATCCTAATAGTCAATGCCTTCGTGCTGACTATATCCTTTCACTACGAGCCTTGCTTTGAATGTCTCTATATTTTCATCGGTACCTATCTTTCTCTTGAAGATCCATTAACACCCAATAGGTACTATATCTTCAAGTGGATCTACCAAGGTCCAGACTTGGTTCGAGCATATTGAGTTAATCTCTGACTTCATTACCTCTAATCATTTCTCAGAGTCGATATCTGATATCATCTTGTCATAGGTTTTGGGATCATCACCATGAACTCCTTTTTCTGTGAGAAATATTTTCTCTACATCCTCTAAAATAGTACCTAAGTACCTTTTAGAAGGATAAAAAATTCTTTCTGATCTATGAGGTGGATGAGGTAGTGATTGGACTGGCTCAATCTGATTGGATTCCATAGGTTCCTTAGCTCGTGGCTCTTGGGAGACTTTCTTCTCCAGCCTAATCTATCTTTCGATGCCACCATCTTGAATAAACTATTTTTTAAGAAAGATGGTGTGTCAACTCATAATCACATTGTAATCTTTCAAAAGATAGAAAAAAATATCCTAATGACTCTTTAGGATATCCTATGAACCGAGCTCTAAAGGACCTAGACTCTAACTTGTCCGCCTATTATCTCTTGACATGGGCCGAACAACCCCAAATTCTAAGATGACTCAGACTTAGTTTCTTACCATACCATATCTCATACTGTGTGGTAGGAACAATTTTAGATAGAATCCTATTCAGGAGATATATAGTGATCAACAGACTATCTCTCCAAAGAAACTCCGAAAGATTTGTGAAGCTCATCATGGATCGAACCATATCTAATAGGATCCGATTTCTCCATTCTGAAATCTTGTTGAGTTAAGGCATTCTAGATGGAGTCCATTAAGAGACTATGCCATTATCCTTAAGATAGTCTAGAAATTTTCAACTAAGATATTCGCCTCCTCGATCTAATCGAAGAATCTTAATGGATTTTTCGATTTATTGTTCTACTTCGACTTTGAATTCTTTGAACTTTTCAAAAGCTTTAGACTTGTGTCGCATCAAATACACATACCCATACCGAGATAAATCATTGGTAAAGATGATGAAGTAGATGTAATTACCTCTGGTTGGCACATTAAATGGGCTGCATACATTAGTATGTACTAGGGCAAGCAGGTCTATGGCCCTTTCCCCATGTCCCACAAAAGAGAGCTTGGTCATTTTGCCATGAAGGCATGATTCATAAATTAGATATGACTCAAAAGTCAATGGACTCAACAGTCCAAATTTCTCTAATTTGTTAATCCTATCTTCAGCTATATGACCTAGCTTAAAGTGCCAAAGATACCTATCATTTAGACTATCCCTAGGTCACTTTGATCCTATGGCATTCATGTTTTGCTCGATATTAAAAATAGAAACATCAATATGTAACTAATAGAGATCATTTATAAGGAAACCACTTGTAATTTTATTTCTTTCATAAAGAATATTACAATGGTCCTTAAGAAAACTAATTACATAGCCTTCCTGTGCTAAACATGAAACATAAATTAAATTTCTGCTTGCTATAGGCACATAAAAATAGTTCCTAAGTACTAAGTCTAATTCTGATGGTAATCGTAGAGGGTAGGATCCCACAGCCATAGCAGTAACTTTTGCTCCATTCTTGATGCGTAGGATCATCTCACCATCCCTCAGCCTCCTGCTATCCTCATGACCCTACATAGAAGTGCATAAGTGAACGCTAGAACTAGAGTCAAGCACCCAATTAGATGCAGAAAAAATCATAAGATTATATTCTATAATGAGCATACCTCCAGAAGGACCTGCCTCCTTGTTCTTCAAGCTGGCCAGGTAAAGAGGGCAGTTCCACTTTCAATGGCCGTTAGTGTTATAATGAAAATATTTTTCTTTGTCAGCGGCCTTCTTCTTTGGCTCTGCCTTTTTCTTCTTTCCACTATCCACCTTCTACTTCTTCACGGACTTCTTCTTCTTTCCAAAAAGCTTTCTCTTGGAAGAAGTCCACTCCACAGCAAGTACCGAGCCTTTAGAACCTTTCATAGAAAGCTCAGTAGTAACCAGCATATTCATGAGCTCAGCCAAGGTATTTTGAAGTTTATGCATATGGTAGTTCATGATGAACTGCCCATGCGCATCGATCAAGAACTGTAGAATTTTGTTAGTCTATAGATCCTGATCTAACTTGACACTGAGCTTCTCAAGCTCTTCTAAATCCTTGATCATCATCAGATAATGATCTTGGACCGACTGCCCATCATGCATTTATACCTTAAATAGTCTTTTAGTGACTTGATATTTGCCTGTGTGACTCTATTCACCAAATAACTCTTGCAGGTGAGCCAACATTTGGCGGCTAGTCTTAATATCTTCATGTTGGCACTGGAGATCATTAAACATCGAGCCCAACATGTAATACCTAATTTTTTTATCTTCATCCATCCACTTCTTGAGAGATGCTCTCTGATCAGCGGATGGACGGACTGGTAAGGTAGAAGGATCCTATTACAGTACATGATTCAACTTCTCGAAATCTAAAATAATTTTCAAGTTTTGGAGCCAATCCTTGTAGTTGGATCCAGTCAGTCTATGGGTGTCGAGGATACGGGCTAGTGGATTGGACGCAGACATTTTTCTGTAGATAGTTAAAGTTTTTAGTTAGATTTTTTAATTAGACTTAACCAATTTATTTAAAAATTTTATTTTTAAATAAATTAGGCTCCTACTATTTACTTGGATCCCTACACTCCCTTGGCAGAGATGTGAAAATCTCTATGATTATTAATTTTTAGTAGGTAAGGCGATTCCACCAACTGACTCACCACCTCACCTAATAGTTATTGATGATGGATCAACCGATGAGTGGATAACTCTTGTCCAATGATTCTCTAATCATAGTGTACCCAAACCTGATCTCTAATTCATGAATCTCATCATGTCCAAAATATTGATTCACTTCTTAGTTAAGTCAAACCCATCATTTGCATAGATTGGATTCCTGATTGGGTCCCTCATTGTATCCAAAATATTGAGCCCAATTAATCCTCCAACCCATTGCATCCAATGCCTAATAGACATGGTTGCATCATTTTGGTGTAATTGAACCACTGTATCCAGCCGAAAATAATCAATCCCAGAAAGGGTCTACACATCTACAATGGTGGAAGATCTTAGACTTAATATTTTTTTAGAAAGATTTAATTTAGATTTTTTGAAATTTGGCTTGACTTAGTCATAATAATTATGACTAACCTAGTGGCATGGGTTGGCTCGAATTGTTAGCCACCTCAAATCAAAACTAGATCGACATAAATGGTCAGGTAAGTGAGATCGGTGGAAGGGATATGCCATTAACTCGACTAGAATGCCTTTAGGTCGAGTAGCTTCCAATTAAAAATCAGTCGATCGTATCTACCAGACTTACCTTAGACACCAAATTATTGAATCAGTACTAATTGGGTTAGCTTACAATCCAAGCTCGAACCATAGAGCTAAATTAGGTCTTGACTTGATCGAGTCACATCTCAATGTGATTCGATCTTGATCCAAACTTAATCCTATTAGGCTGGTCAAATCTAAGCTTTCTTTGATCTCACCTAACCAACTCTTGATTCAGTTTGATCAACCGTTAGACCTAATTGAGCTACCCAAGTCCGAACCCAATTTTATGAATATGTCTTAGATCTAAAAATTCATAATTTTAAGATCTAATTAATTTTATAATCTTAATTATTAATTAAGTTTTGGGTTCATGAACAAAACATATAATAAAAATTCTAGGATTTTAGGATCTAGAATTTTATAGAAAAATAAGTTATGATTTCTGATTAAGGACGAACACGCAGCACCCCTACATGCCATAAGAACATCCTATTGAATGAAAGAAGAGAGCCTTTAAATCCTACTTTGTTCTTATGATCGGACGGCCATGGAGAACTCTTTAATTAGAAATATATTTTTTTTTACTACAAAACTAGTTAGATCATATATCATACATAAAAAGATCTAACTAATACATGTCTTGCATACATCTCATGTATCATCAATATGCATACTTTTAGATCTGAAATATCACATATTAAATCTAAAAAATAAAATTTTAAATTTAATCATATCAAAAATAAAACTATTCTAGATATCTTATAGAACTATTCTATGACTAGTCTAAGCATGCATCTTTCATATCTCATATAAATAAATTAAAAATTAAAAAATTTATTTTTTATTTTTAGATCTGATTATAATAATTATAATATCAAAAAAATAAAAATTAAATAGATTTAAAATTATATTTAATTAAAATAAATACATAATCATACTAGACTACACATAGAACTATTCTATCCCTAGTCTAGTCATGCATCTTATACATAATAGATCTAAAATATTTACTTTTTTTATTTTTTAATTTTAGATCTAATCATATCTAATGTAATATCTAAAATCTTTTAATATCAGATCATAAATAAAAATAAAATTAGATCTAAGGTAGATATGAAGAACTACTAACCTATCTCTAATACCAGTTGAAAGAAAAAAATCCTATTTTTCATCACAGGATCGTGCAGGTCTGATCAGATCTGAGATAGATTTTTTTAAAAAATTTTTGAATAATTTGATTAGATCTAAGAGTTTTTAGATCTGATCATGATGATCTAATATTTAAAATAAAAATAAAAATTAAATCAAATTTAATTTCATATCTTATTTGGATAATTTAATTATCCTACGATGATCCTGATATTTTTTGAGGTTCTAAAAGGAGCCATGCACACGCTTGGTCTCTATCAATATCCACTCCAAAAAGATTTGGATGTATTCTTCTCACAAATCTTTCCTCCAAAGATCAGATCTGAATCTGAACTGAAAGTCTTTCAAAAAAATTTCTAAAGGCAACATGTCCATCTCACGATCACCATCGCATAGATGCTAAACTCTTCACAAATTTGTTTAGATCTTCTTCTCAAATTGGTGCCTAACTTTTTAGGCATGTAGAAGAGAGGGAGAGAGAGGATAGAGGAGGTGTGGGATATTTAGAATGGCAGCCTTTGGGTATGAAAAATATTTCGACGTGAAGAGCCTTGGTGCAAGGGTTCTTATACAAAAGCATAGCACTAAGTTAGAGTCCCTCTTTGACCAAAATTCTCTTTTTATTGACCATTGGGACTCCTGGACCCGATCTCAATGAAATCCTCAGATCTCATCTAATTTTGACACCAAAAATCAATCTAAAAGGTGGTGGCATGAGTAGATAAGGAAGAGTCCACTGCGCCTAGGACTCTTTCCTCAAGAGTTTGATCCAAATCAAACTCTATCATAACTCAATCTGGACATCTCTAAAAATCACAAAACTTGGTACACCAAATGTATAATTTTTGCTCTATCACATATCTAAAAATTAGATCAAAATAATTTTTATAAAATTTTTTAAAAGTATCTGATCTGGTGACCCTTAATTCTCTCAAACTAGTCAACTTTTGACCCTAGTCCAATTTGACCATGAATGGATTTGATTTCCATAATTAATTAGACCTAGACTTATTCCAGTCGGATGAAAATAAATCCATTCAAAATATAAGAATGAGTCAAATCAAATTTGACTTGGTTGCAATAAATTAGAAAGATTTCAGAAGGAGAAAGTCAGGCTCAATCGTGTGCTAGCATGATTATCTTAAACCTGATTGGATCTAATCCAAATCAATCAAACTGGGTTAGCTCAATTGATGACATCCAAACCCAAACTCTTGTTTGTGTGATCCAGTTAGGTTCAATTTTGTATGGTAATGAGATATATCATAATTTCCATCATCGACATCATCGAAACATCTTTTGATGGATCAAAACTTTTTTGATTCATACAATTAAAATGATTGATCATCAAAATCATTCTAATTGCTTCCAAAATCCACCAATGACACCTAGCAATATATGGTGGCAATCCATCAAAACTGAAAGTGAAACTCTCGATGCAGTTACCTATATGATTGGGTTCTTCTATCTTGAGCCCCGACGGGATTAGGGTTAAGGTGAACTCATCAAACCCAATATTCGTCATATGAATTAATCATTCGATTCGAGTTCAATGTGAAACCCTAATAGAAACTCTTTCTATCATCTTCACTCTACCATGGCCATGGGCTTATGGACTCAATCTCATGATCATCATTGGTCTACTCCTCATCTACTGAGGTAGATAGATCTCTTTATTGGTGCAATCCAATTCCTACAATGAACATGCTATAGCCAACATACACCTTAGGATTCCAAATGGCTAGGAGACTGAGTTATGGTGTAGTCAAACTATAACACTCTCAAGGTGAACTATCGATGCACCTCAAGTCAAAGAACCATACACACCACTACAGCATCAAGTCAGTCATCGATGAGAAGGTAGACTTCCTTATGACTACTTGAGGTGGTCATACTCAGTGCCCTCATTCTTTAACAAGTACCTATACTCTCGCTTCGATGTCTCCATATCGTAGACTTAAGATACATCTATCCTAAGAAAGTGATCATACACCAACCTTCCAAATCGATCACCATCCTCGTGATGATCGTATGGTTAGAAGCAGTTTATGAGTTAATTATGAAAATTTATATCTTAAATTTTTAACTCTTGAAAATATAAATTGTCATTATCATTAACTCAAAAAATGTATCATAGACACTTTTAAATACACACCGTGATAGAAAAATAATTTATTTATTAATTTATAGTTAAAATTATAAAATTACCCTTAGAAGTGTATTATAAGTGACAGCCAAGCTGACTTCTACGGCACACATCTAACAAAAGATTATTAAGTTATACATACCATTTGAGTGTATATTTCTTTAAGAATAGTCTTCCATAGAAATCGCAATAATTTTAAAATCATTAAATTTTCTCAAAATAATTTTCATCACGACTAGTAACCAATGGATATTAAGAGCCCAAGATAATGAAAAAAGATTGAATCATATCTTTTTATTACATCGATGGTATTAAAATTATCCTTGTTTCCTTTCCCATCACCCTATTCCCATTATTCAACTTTTGAAGGATGCCCATCAAAAGATTTAATGGATCCTATTATTCTCAAATATGTCAGAGAATAATGGCTCCCAAGTCACTTAATCCAGCGGTATTAATTAAGATGCCATGAAGAAACTGAACAAAATAAAATGTTGCCATCCTATTAAGGTATAAGAAACACTTGGTAAAATAACCCAATAAATAGTGCCTAATTACAATTAAATGAAACAAAACCCCCTTTACACAATTGTTATTACTCACCAAAAGAATTATTTTGGACAAATATAAATTCAAACCCCTAAGGCATATGCTTAGACTAGATCAAGAAATTTGATATGGCTTCCTCTTCCTCTTCCAATGCCAATAAAATTTTCATGGCCATCATGGTTCTTGCTATGTTGTTTGCTTATGGTATGTTTCTTCTTCTATTTCAGTATAGAAAATTGGAAGAATATATAAACATAAAGGCCTTAAAATGCATCATTCTTTTTTATTTAATATTTCATGTAGCACATCTTAGTTTTTCTCAGATTTTCTAAATATTTGTTCACACAAGTATACTGTACATGCTAATTCAAAAATTATTTTGTTGTCACAGTACAAGCAAGATATTATTGTATTGCATTATGCGACGTGGAGACCAAAAGTTGCAATGGGTCATGCCATAGCTTGGGATATGAAAAAGGACAATGTGTGGCACCACTTTATGAACTTTGTTGCTGTATATATTAAATATTGATTAATATTTTAGGTTGAAAAAATCCATACCACACCTATATTTCACCCATCATTTCTTACTTGATGGTCAGTTATATATAAAATTAATGTATTACAAAATGTCAGGTGGATATAAATGAAAAATCTTTATAGATTTCAAAATAATTGACATATCATAATTATTTTTATCTTTTATTATTCTTTTACTAAGGCAATTTATCAATTGCCAAAAGGTGTGATGAGATTTGGCTTCATCGATATCCATTCTAGTTAGGACATATAATTAGAAAATATTTATATTGATTTAAGAAATGCTAGCATATTATATGATTTTATCTTTAACAAGGTATTTTGTGATTGTATGTTGGCAACTAGTAGCTATCATGCATTTTATTTAGAAAAATAATTGTACAACTATCTATTTCTATTTGATGATGCAAGCTAATCATTTGGATTTATGACACAAAATATCAAACCTACCAAAAAATCCAAAAATAACAAGTTGGTAAAAGCAGGAAGAAAAGACATGAAAGAAGAAAAACTATTATTATGCATGTAAAATTATTATAATTATGCATGTCGCTATAGCCTTGTCCTAGTGATTCTTGATTTTTTTTTGTATGAACTCCAATGTTGCTTGATAGCTACTGAATAAAAGTACTCATGCTGCATCACTAATTAAAGCAAAAATTATCTCATGAGAAGCCACAACTTAACACCCACGTGCTCACATGATATACAAGCATATATATATATATATATATATATATATATATATATATGTTCCATTAATCGGGTTTATTTCTTGTGTCTTGCTGAGTTGCAAGGATGTCTGATGAAGGAATAGGTGACTATAGCCATATCCAAATAAACCATTATCAAGCTGATGACAAACCATTTAGAAATAGTTTAGATATTTAAGGCCATATATTTGTAGAAAAAGCTTATATGAATATATAAATATATGCTCTTGTCATCAATTTTATAATCATTATTCATGAATAGTTTATTAAATTTTATATTTTTCTTAAATTTAGAGAATATTGAATAAAACTAATATGTGAGGATCCATGCAAATAAATGCTCAATCTTTTACCACAACTAACCCTACTATAATTATAGAAAGTTTATGGCTAGACTTAAAATACAACTGGCTCCATCCAATAGCTGCACTACTAAACAAATTTGCTTATTGAAAACCCTTAAAATATAATTGGACTCCTTCCTATTGCTGCAGTCCATCGACGAAGTTTATGTGGGAATCAGCAAGACATTAGCTTGAATCTCTTAAATACACTATATGAAGGGAAAAAATTTTTCATATACTGCTCGTTTATCTGAATCACTTCTCATTTTAATTTTCTTAATAAACTTAAACTAAATATTTAACAAAATTAAAGTTCAAAATGAGAATAATCTCTTCACACAAATTGAAACCTTACTTAAAAGAAAATTTGACAAAGACTCACTTTCTCTCTTAAATATGGTAGAAATTTTAAATCCCATCTTTTCCTAAATGTGCTCTCTTCTCTTAAATAATCTCTTTTATTGAGGATCTTAAATGAAAATGCTATTGACTAATTTTTATTAAGAAGATTCTATCTAATCTCTTTTAGTGAAATTCTAGTCCATTAACCAAATTGGTACAACAATAAAGAACTTTCAAAGTGACGATAAGGTAATTATGGCTTTGTGATTAGATCCTAAACCCAAAACAACAAGGACATAAATGAGGTATGTAAAGGACTCAATAGATGTGTGTTACTTACATGATTATCAAGGACCATACTTGTTAGTTTATGCTTGTTCTTTGCAACCAAGGACCAAAGACTTTAATTAAAAATTTATAGGGAGAGAATTTACTTAAGGTGCAAAAAGGTTAATTTAAAATAATCTAAACTTAAGTTAATTAGCCATAGCTTAATTAGGCTTGGTCATGATGAATGCTAGCACATTTATAACCCCCAATCCTATACAATGAAAAAACTTTTAGCATATTTATAACCTCTTACTCCAGGACAACTGATCGAGGTGTGCAAAATTAATTCAAGATAGCAAGACTCTTTGTTATGAATAACATAATTTAATTGGACCAAAAAGCCATGCAATAGCTAAAATTAAGCTCTCGCCCAAAAATTGACTACTTCAAATCAATTTTGAATTAATTATGACCATAGCCCAAACACAAAATTCATTTTAACTCAGCATGGTGAGGGTCATGCTTGATCTCACCTAGTTCTTTCATAAATTATTTCCAATGATGCCTAGTTTTATGGAATTATTAAAAATAGTTTGAAAACATAAATTCCACCTAGTTTAGAGGTTGAAATAATAATGAACTACTTATATTCTATTTTGGATGCAAAAAAATAACATATTTGATGAAACTCTCATAGGGAACAATCAAAAAAATTGGATGATTTGCTGTAGCATGGTGGTAATAAAGAAATGGCAACTTAATCTTGCATTGTCACACCCCGAACCTGAGATCATGAATAAAAGGGTTATGGCAACAGCCACATACTTATGAAGAATGCTCTCCACAAATATACAAGGCATCTCACCAGGAAATTAAATGCATCACAATGGAGAAAATTTGGATAACTAAATGTCAAAATTTAGTTAACTAACAAATTCAACTGATAAATAAAATTTAAAAGTCTTACATCCAGAAATAATAGTCTTATAAAAAAAAATAATAAATCTAAACCTAAACTATGTTGATATCCCAATAAGTAATGAATATCTTGGTTAGATATTTTATATGATAATAGAGGATGCAGAGTCAAAATATAATTTATCATTAGTTAGTGCACAAACATTATCAAATTTCTTTTTCAAAACAAGAATTCAGTAATGCTAGTGTCTTTTAAATACTCGTAGTCAAAACTGTGCATTTAATTCAAAACCAATCATACTCAATAATTTGATTCAAAATAGATATTTCAACAACTCATTAACCTTTAACTATGACCATGTATACTAATATTATATGGTGACGCTAGAATACCAAACATATACCCCATGATAGGACCGAAATATCATACTTATACCTTGTGGTGGGGCCGAAATATATCCCATGGTCGGGCTAAAATATCATACTTATATGCTATAGTTGGGCTAGAAATGGAATCATGGGCTCAGTAATAATCAAAGCACTAATGCATAACCCCCAATTGGCAGAGTTCAGAAGATAGTCAGACTGAGAGTCTAAATCCAGTTTGTATCAAAACTCTTTTTTCAGAATAACACATATTTCATAGTCAAATCAAAATTAATATGCATATATGATTTTTTATCAATAAATAATTATAGTAATAATAGGAGAAATACTATTCCAAAATTTTATGTCAATTTTCATTGAAAATATATTTTCATAGATTCATAAATCATATATAAATCCATTAATAATTTGTTCAATCTTCATGATTATATAAATAAAAAATCTAGAGAAGGTCAATCATTACTTATTTTGTGAGCAAAATCAATTCATCAGTCCAATAAATTCCAAGAACCTATCTCAGAGCTCGTTACCACTGAATCGAAAGTCTGCACATCTTATTGCGTAAAAACATAGACACATCTTTAGATCTGGATTTTTAGATTCTTATCCTTATTTTATTCAGCTTTTAGGATAGGCTAACTCTCATATCTCTGAGGGCACTCATCTATTTTGTGACCTATCTTACCATATTTAAAGTGAGAACTAATGATAGAACTGCATTCATAATCAGCATATGCTTTACCCCACCTAGAACATTTGATGTTGTTTGCTGGCGTAGAGATGTCACTCAATGATCTTTATTTGAACCCCTAGTATATTTACTATTCTGTGCTTGAGATTCATTCGACTAACTTCATTTCTTTTGATTTTCTTCCCTTATAGCATGTTCTTCATTGACTTTCATTTCAAATTTTAATGCTTTCTTCACCATATATATATAAGTAGTTAATTTATATAGCACCACTTGCTTTTTAGTTTCTATCCTTGGTTTTATGTCAAATTTATGCACTTGATCATGCTCAACCTCGACCAACCTTAGAATAAAGTTTGCAAGCCTTGTAAATTTAGCTTCATATTCTACAACTATTATATTTTTTTATTTTAGATGGATAAATTTTTTTTTTTGTGTCATTATACTCCAAGAAAATACTGATTAGAAAATGCCCTTCAAAACCTCTCCCAAAAGAGTTGCTCCCCATCATATTTATATTTGTGTCCAATCTGTACCATTAGTTGAACACATTACCTTATAACAAATAAGTTTCATAACAAATCTTTTCATCATCGTGGCACTCCAAGATGGTAATCATCATCTCCATCTCCATAATTCAATTATCAGCTTCCATAGATTCGATAGTCCTTATAAAAGCTACTGGAGACAACCTTTTAAATTCTATAATATTACTTCACTGATCCTGCTGCTCTCCACATCCCTATGGTGGCAATGTTTGTAGTTGCACTTACCGTTATTGTAGTAATTATTGTGGCAACTACTGTTGTGATTGCACTATGCCGACTAATATCTTACTTATTCGGGCCATAATTGGTTCTTGCTACTCTATCTACATATTCCTAATAGGATCAATGACTCTTTTCTATTAAGGGATACCACCAACCTACTGAGGAGGATTGCAATTTTGTTGGTTTGATGTATTTTTAGCAGTGCATTGAGCAGACTTTTTTATCCAACATGGAGTCATCTTAATCTTGTATGAACAACGAGTTCTCAAAATTCTTTTACAAAATTTAATATCTAAAATCATTCTTTTATCAAATTTTAATCACGATTATTTTCAAAATAAAATCCTAAATTCTGAAATCCTTATAGCTGACATCGAAATGGCTCGATTTAGGACATCGAATTGATCAACTATAAATCAAGGATCATGCTAGGATGGTAGGATGCAATTGATGGTGAAATCTAATGATGATAGGCTTAATCAAGTTGAGGATTGGCTATTTAATAGTCAAAAGCTAGAATCATTTCATCAAGGTCTATTAAGATTGTTGAAGGTTCTTTCTATGATTTAGAAAACCCTAAAAGAGAACCATAATCAAGAGAGAGACACTTTTAGTAGTAGAAACTCATAGAGAGAGAAAGTATAATTTTCTAGGGAGAAACTAGAAAGAGAAAGTGGAGAGAGAAAGATAAGAAGAAGAGGGAAGAGAGAGAAACTCTCTCTATCCTTTTTTTTCTATTATTTTTCTCTATACTTTTTTCTTTCTTTCTATCTTTTTCATCTTTTCCTCTCTTTCTCTTTCTTTGGCCCTATGGTGAAATATGGGATTACTTCATTTATTTCTAGATTAGGGGAGCACCGTTAAAATGACTTTCGCTGGCAGTGATTGGGGCTGTGACGATGCAGCTAAAAGATCTAGATCGATAGTCTATGATGACTACCGGTACTAGGTAAATCATCAAACAAATAGGCAGAAGCCAGGGTAAAATAAAGATTTGGTTTTCTATAAAAAATCCGGTGATTGCCCACCAAAATCAAGGTTCATGGCTGTCATGACCCAATCTTGGGATCATGACCAGCGCATGGGATGGACTAGCCAACCAAGCATGCCTAGCAAAGACATCAAGTGGATTAAACCAAATACAAACTTTTCCAAAAGTTTAATAGAGTTTTCCTTAATAATCAGGCATTTCCAAAGATACAATCACCTGCTTAACCTTGTATAATCTTTATATATATATATATATATATAATCAGATTTCCATCAACCAACCACATCTACATGATGAATAGTAGAAGTTCATACACAAACCTACAGTCATTCCATTCAAACACACATAGTGGAAGCTAGATCCTGCCTGTAGGTAATGGAGCACATCTAAAGCTTAAACACAACCAAAGTATATCAAAAGGAACACAACTACAAGGTAACAAAAGTAAATGCCCCACACACGTAGGTGCTGGACTCACCAAAATAAAAGATGACTACTCCCATCAAGTTATGTGGACTGGACATTGTCCAACACTAGAATTTGAAAAAAAAGAAGAAAACAATATAGTGAGTCATAAGACCTAGTGAAAGATAATATACCTTTAATGAAAATGGGTTAAGCTCAGGCATGAGTGCTAAGATCAAAGCAAACTTATGACCTCTTTGGCTATGAGCATAATAACACTTTCAATCAAGTAGAGTAACAAAATAAATGCCAAACGAAATAAAAATAAATGTAAAAATGTTTCTTTAACATCTATTATTTAGACAAACTTCTAAACATTAGTTAATGAATAGATCAAATTTAACAAACTAAATTAAATTTAATTTTAAAGTAATCAAATATCCAACACATGAAAGAAGACCTCTAATCTCGAATCAAATAGTTACTTGCTTGTCCCAAACTTTACCAAAACTGCACGTGTGTGTCAACACGTCGGGCTAACACCGCCCTTGTTAGCTAGGAAACAAAACTAGTCATGTTGGCCAAAACATGTTGGGCTAACACCACCCTTGCCAACTAAGGAAATAAAACTGACCGTGTTGGCCAAAACATGCTAGGCTGGCACCATTCTTACCAGTTAGGTTATCTAAAATATGGTGCACCAAGGCTAACACCAACTGCCACTAACTATAGTGGTCGATCAGAGTTTTCTCCCATGAAACCTTATTGTTATCAATCTAAAACATAGTTTATATCTCATTTTTCCATGCATAATAATCAAACAAAATTCATCACCAATTTCATATATCAAAGGAAAGGTTTAGAGGTGCTTACCCAAGGTTCACACAAACTCTAGCAACTAAGAAAATTAGAGTATTTCCAAAGCCTTTTTTTTCATAAGAAATAAAATAAGTTTTCAAGGTAGTCATTACGGCAAACATGCCAATAATAGGATATTAACATAAAGTGTCAATTTACTGAACAACTATAAAAGAGAGTAACATATGATACCTCAGATTTCATAAGGATAGATAAACCAAGATATATAAGCATGCCAAGGGGATTCAAAAAAATATTCAAATAGGTCATAGAATATATTATCAACTCACCACTAGTTCACCTCTTCCTAGCTAACTTCTCTTGGTTTCTAATTGAAGACAAGACCTTTTTCTAGCTCTCCTCCTTCCTCTGCTTTCTCTCTATAGCTTAGAAGTCCAAACAATAATCAGAAGAACTATTGGTGTTTTTACATTAGAAAGGAATAAATTAAAATGAATTTGTTAGGTATCAACTTGTAGGGAATCCACTTTGCTAAGGTGTTGTCCAGATAATTTTCTAGCTCTTTATTTGTTTTTTTAAGCTGCTCTATCATCCCAAGAAAAATAATTTATAAATCACAACTCAAAATCCTCTCGGTTAAAACCTGCTCCTAGAAAATTCTATGATTGGGGTCAACACTTTTGAGATAAGTATCGACACCCATACACAAGTCAGCCCCTGAATCATCCTCTTCTTAAAAATAGGTCAACCTCTGGGTCGGCCCCACACACACAAGTGTCGACACCTAGCAGGCAAGTGTCGACCCCTTCTAGTGTTGCCACCAAAACTTCTTGAAAATCCTCCTCTATTTTTTTGAGATAATGTTGACACATCTTAGAGAAGTGTCGACCTCTTCCCTTAGGTTTTAATAGAAACTTTATTTTCATACTTTGTTTGCAGCTTTACTTAATACTCTGCTTATTTATAATTTTTTTTAAGTTAATATTTCATTAACTTTAAAACATAAATATAAATAAGAAACAACCCTTTATTTGGATTCAATAAAAATATTAGAAAAATCAAAATCCGTATAAATAAGATATCAAAATTTGGGTTCTAGCTCAAATTTTTTAAAATCCAAAATTTTTAAAACTTCTCTCCTTTAAAATGAATAGATTAAAGAATCTCAAAATTTATTAAAAATTACTTTATAACCTACCAACACCTAAGGATCAATTATCATCAATTATGATTCTACGAAAATACATATTTGATATAGCTTCCCATACAGGTGCTAGATTCCAAACTTAGAAAATTTTCAGGATCCAAAATGATAGATAGTCATAAGTTATGCTCAAATGGCTTCAACAAATTTTGACAAAGTAAGTTTAATTCAAAATAGTTTATAATTAAGATTGGGTAGCTTATATGATCAATCCTAAAAACTTAAGTGAACACCAAAGAAACCACATATAATCTAAAAATTCTATATAAGATCAAGGTATTACAATGCCCTAAGGAGGATGGCAAACCAAATAATCTTAAAAATTAGAGCATCCTACTTAGGTTCCAATGATGGTTGGCCCGTGCTTTTAACAAATATGATGAAGCACCTTCAGACAGAAGAAAAGGAGAGAACTCTAATGAACCTCCAGCTTGGGCCTCGATCTTTTATGGGAAGAAGAGGAAAGCCCTCTTTCTTTAAAATTGGCTAGAGGGGAGGAGTTAAACTCCTAGCAATTGTATTCGACTTTGATTAAGAGTTGATTGGTGAAGGAAAAGAACTTCAATGGGAGTTCAACTTTTCCGTCCAGCGTGATGAATATATTAAATATAATATAAAAAGTATTAAAATCCATGCTATTTTATTTTTTATTTATATTTGATATTTTTTATGATCTTTATAGGAATAATTAATTTTAAAATTTTAATCATAAATTAACTAGAAATGGCCCTACAACACATGTAGATGAAGTTCAAGTTCAAATTTAGACTTGTTTTGTGCATGACACATGAAGATATATGGATGCGAAGAAGAGAACCGATGGATGAAATAAAAATTGAGAAAAAAATAAATGGCTTGAGACATACTGGGTGCTGGGTGTAAATGAAAAAGGACACATAAAAAGGTTGGTGGCTCACAAGATTCCCTTCCCACTTGGTTCATGGTGGACCAAAATAAAGTATGGTCCATGGTGGACCATTTGACAAGAATAGGTGCTGGTTCAACTTTCTTCACCTGGGTGTTGTCTTGAAGCTGGGTGGAAATATAATTAAATAAGGGGGCCTGCGATGGTTTAAAGGATTTGATAAGGAAGGATGAGGAGGATGTGTTATGTACGGAATGGGTTAGTTGTGGGCGTTGCGCGGTGCAGAGAATTAACGTGGAAAGGAGATCACGTAGAAAAAAAATATTTCTAGAAATTATTTTAGAGAGAAAAAATTTAGGATGAATTGCAACTCTCTCTCTTATCTTATCTTCCATTTCTTTCATCTTAACCATCCAAACCTCCTCATTATTTAATCTCATCCATTCATTTTTTAACCTTTATATCTTTTCATTAATCCACATCTAAAATATACAAACTCTTTCTTTCTCCTAATATCTATAAATAAAACTCAGTATCACTACCTTGATCATATTTCTCCACACTACAACTCTTGTAGGAGCCCATGTGACAGGCAGAAATACCTATCCAATAAAATTTTTATCCATATTTTTTTTTCTATTTTCTTCCACCCTTCCAACATCACGAGAAGAAGAGTTAGCTAGAGAAAGGTATGCTAGAGGAGAGTTTATATTTTTTATATTTTTTTTGTTTCAACTCCAAGTCCTATTAATGGCTTAGAAGTTAAAAGTCTTCTCTTTGTATTAAGAAGTTTTATCAGCAATAAAAAAATTAGTTTCTTTTCTCATCAATTTAATTTTTATTTTCAATAAATAGGATAGTTTAAATTCTTGCAATTTAATTTTTGTAATTTTAATTTTTAATTTCAGCACTAGGATAGTTTATTTTTCTTCTAAGTATTAGAATGGTTTATTGTAGCAAATCTATAATTTCTACAATTTAAATTCTAGAAAGTAGTATAGAATTTAATTTTAATTAATTTTAAAAGCTTTGATTTGAATCATGTCTAACTAAGTGATCCTCTGGGGTATGCGATGAAGCTAAACCATGATTAGAAGTGTTCTTAGGATTTCTTCTTATTTTTTTTATCTTTTTAGTTCTTCTTCCTTCAAGCATCTTGCCAAGAGGCTTGATGGACTATCATTAGGTTTCAATCCCTTTATAGTTCATGCTTGATTCGGTGCAAGATTGGTAATAGGTAGAAGGCCTAAATTTTTTTAAATCCCTTTTCTTCTTTCTATAGAAAATTTTGATGGATTATTGTTGGATCAGAGTCCCTTCATAATCCATACTTGGATAACACAAGAGAAGCAGTTAAAAGGAGAGTACCTTAATTAGGGTAAATACTTATCCATGCATTACACCTTAATCAAGAAACATTATAAGAGAAATCTTAGAAAGACTCTCTAAGTTATTTGTCTAGTAGATTCAAAAGCCCTAGATCTTTAGTTTATTATTTTGTATGATTAATTTATTATTTAGTAGTAAGTAACAACCAATCTTCAAGACTCTTTGTTAAAGCTTGCGTGAACAAGATTTTGAATGCATTTCAAACACAATTCCTTATGGGATCGATCCATACTCGCTAGACATGCTACTCTACATACCGTGCGCTCGCGGTTAATTTAAGACACATCAAGTTTTTGGCACCATTGCCAGGGAATTGACGTATTTTAAATTATGTTCTAAATTTTTGTTCTTCATGCTTTTAGTTTAATTTTAGTCTGACCTTTCTAATTTTTTTTCTTTTTATCTTGCATTGTAAAAAATTGGTGAGTGCTGGAAATTAGATATTTAATCTAGCTTTTTTCTTTTTTTTTAGCTTACTAATTTGATCTTAGTTCAATATTAATTTTTTTAAAACTTGTTTATTCTTATTGGTTGTGCATAAGCATATCTAAACTATTTTAAGGACACAAACCTAAACAAGATAAGGTGGAGATTTCATCATCCTTTCTTAGCCCACAAATAAGTTTTCTCATTTGCATTCACCCTAACCTTAAATAAAATTAATTAGACGTCAACCCTAGCGACATCCAAGCTCATTAGGACAAGGAAACCTAAGAGTTGGACCAGGTTTAAGTTGGTTGGCCTGTCGGTGTCTAGGAAAGTGATTTATGGGATGACTGGGCTCGAAGAAAGGTGGTTTTTAATTGATTCCAATCACTTATCTGGTTAATCAAATTGATGTCTAAAAAAAGCAACGAGGGGGACTCCCACCGACCTTACACTTACCTGGCCGATTCGATTAGTCAATTTCAAACTTGAAGTGCTCGAAGGCAACCTTGGCAGTTAGGAGCTGTCTAGAATTAGGGTAACCTAGGATAAATAATTGCTTGATAAGTATTTGAAAAGTCAAAAAAAAATAATCTTAACTAATTCTTCTTCCTCTTCTCTTTTCTTTAAAAAATATTTAAAAAAATAATAAAAAATATGTTAAACAAAATGAATTCTCCACTTCCTTCATGGAGAAGAATTTTGGGTTGACTAGTAGAATTGACTCGATTCCTGTGTCAAGCCTTAAAGTCCCTAAAATGGAAGAAACCAATCAGCCTCAAATCCTTAAGGATTTATGTTACCTAGTTGGGTTTGTCCAGCCTTCTTGCATCAAGTTGCCCCAATCTACTGTAAATAATTTTGAAATTAAATCCTAAATGATTAATATGCTTCCAAAGTTCACTAGAATAGAGGATGCATATATATTCATTAGAAAATTTGAAGAGGTTTGTGTAAACTATGAGGCTACAACAATTTTCTAAGGATAAGATCAAGCTGAGACTAATCAATTTTGTCCTTAAGGATAATACCAAAAAGTAGCTATACAGCCTATCAAATCAATCTATCACGATCTGGGAGGGCTTTGTAAAAGTGTTCCTTAAAAAATACTTTTGCATCATAAGATAGTTAGAATTAGAAATGAGATAAACCAATTTTACCAGCTAGCTGATGAATTATTCTAGAAGCATTTCGACCATTTTAAGAACCTCTAGACCCAATGCCCACACCATGAAATAGAGATCTGGAGGCTATGCCAAATAGTTTATGGGGGACTAGATTCAAATTTCAGAACCATGCTAGAGTCAATGTGCCAAGATCAATTTATGTATAAAGAATCCAATGAGGCCTAGCAATTTCTAGAAGACCTAGCTGAGAAGAGTCTATAATGAAAAACAACTAAGAAACCAGCAAAATCAACACCATCAAGAGGTGGAATATATCAAGTTCACACCTTCCTAATCGCAGAGGCTAAAATTGCAATCCTAACACATAGGTTAGAGGCCTTAGAATTACAGAGAACAGCCAGTGTGAACCATGTGTCTGCACCCATATGCAGCAGGTGCAGTGCACCAAACCATATCCTTGAAGACTGTCCTCTCCTGATCAACCCAACAGAGAATGGGTGTGCACAAGTAAATGCCGCATACCAAAAATCAATGAACAATCCTTATGCACCCACATATAACCCAAGATGGAGGAATCATCCAAACTTCTCATGATCGCAGAATCCAAATGTAGACGGTCCTAGTTTCAACCAGCAAAATCTAAGAGCCAATCCTATGTTAAACAATCCACCAGACTTCAATAATCCTGAAAAGAAACTTAGTTCTTTAGAGAAAAGTCTGAAAGTCCTAGCCAAATCCAATGTTGATATCAATGCTATATTGAGTAATTTCATGCAAACCACGGGCCAACTCTTAAATGCTAACACCCAGGCCATAGCCCATCTAGAAATATAGGTAGGTCAGCTAGCCTCTACCATGAATGAGCGAGAACAAGGTAGGTTGCCTAGCCAACCCAAGCCCAACCCAAGAAATCAAAATGGTCCACGACCCTAACTTGAAAATCAAGTCAATCAAGTGAATGCCATTCATACTTTAAGATTGGAGAAATAAGTGGATAATAAGGTAGGTACATCTGACAATAGAGAGGACTTATCTGTCGAATAACTTTACGAATAACCTACCTTACAAACTTAATCTTCTAAAACTGATAGTACATCCTGCCCTGTATCCATAACTTCTAGAGCTCCTTTTCCAAATCGACTAAGGTCCAAAAAATAATCAGAATATTTGGATAAAATGTTAGAGGTGTTCAAACAAGTCCAGATAAATATTCCTCTACTAGACATGATCCAGCAAGTACCGACCTATGCTAAATTTTTGAAAGATCCTTGCACCATGATAAGAATTCGATGTTGTTGTTAAGACACCATGTTTATCAGTTTAATCCAACTTCTTAAAATAATTAAAAATATATAGATAGTAGTGAGTCAGGTCGAAAGATAGTGTTTTAGATTTGAAATCTTTAATTTTTGAAAAAAAAAGAAAAGGATTTGAGTTTTGAAATCAAAAGTAAAGTCAAAAAATTAAAAGCAAAAATTAAAAGATGTAGAAATTTAAACTTGGTACTAAGATCTACTAGTTAGATCTTAGCATCTACTTGTAATAAAATAAAAAAATAATTAAAGTGCAAAAATTAAATTGCAATAAAAATAAAGAGCATGAAATTAAAGAACATAAAAATAAATATTGCATTAATTAAAAAGTTTATAATTTAAATATATAAAAAAAATAAAAATAAAATAGGTTGATCTTTGATCGGCACTGGTAGAAAGATAGTGTAGAAGCCCAGCTCTTCTTCTCAGCATCCGTTGCTTCGAAGCAGTCTCTAATCCAAATCCTGGTTCTACCTTATACCAAAGCTTCACCGTAATCAGAACTATTGATTTCTAGAGGCCTGGGGTAATTTTTATAAAGCTAGGAGGGCTGGAGAGTTTTCTTCTAGGCAATGTGGGACTAAGAAGCTCTTTGATCGTCAAAATATGGAGAAATTTGAGTGAAAATTAGATTAAAAGGAGTCCTGGTTGAATTTTGTAGCCCTGGATGAAATCTGCCCGTTCAATAGGAATCCAACGGATCAAAAATCATCAAAATCGGATGCATATGAGCCCAGATCAGGTTGGATTAAATTCTGACCATTTGATTGCATTAATCAGGAGAAAATCTGATCGTTGGATCGAGTTCTGATGTTTTAATCAAGCCAGGAGCTTCCTGGACCATTGGATCTGAGTCAGATGTGAGCGCTATCATTCGATGGTGTGCTGGAAGCTGATGGAATTCGAATCAAATCCAAAAATAACCACCATCATCCGATCTTGATCGTAATCAATCGAATACGTCCGATTGCACCTTTACTGTTCCTATGGACCACGTGAACCAGGCACACCGAATGCCCCAGCTAATCGTCGCTCGTTGCTTTGATAAGAAATTACCTTTTTATCTTGTAAACCATGATGGATTTTTCATGAACCCCTTAAGGGTCTAGGTCCACCACGTGTCACTCCATGATTCGTCAGTTTCTACTGAGCTGGCGGTCCACACCTGGATCATGGACCGATCGACGACTTCCGCGGCTGAGTTGGCTAGCATGGCTAGCTTGGCACGCTGGCTTTATCAGCTTGGCTTGGCGCATTTGGATGCGCCGGCTAATATGGTGCGGTGACTTGAGCCGGTTGAGCTGTTTTCTTTTTTTCATTTAATTTTTATTTTATTTCTTTAAAAATTCATATCTTCTCTGTTTTAGCTCTATTTTGCTCAAAATTTATTTTATTATGATAAAAAAAATGAGCTCTTTTCATTGATTATAAAATTTTATTTTTAAAATTTTTATTATTTTTTAATTAATTTTTAATTAATAAAAATATTAATTTCTCAAAAATATATATAAATTGATCATTAATTTTTAAAAATTAATATAAATTAATTAATAAATTAATACTTTTATTGATGAATTTATGGTACTTATTATACCTTCAAACTTAAGCTTTGCTCATCCTCGAGTAAAGAAAGAATTTAGTTTTAAATATCTTTTAACTTTCGAATTTTAAATTTTACTTAAGTAATTTTTAAAATAGCCCTTGATATTTAGTAGAGTTTAAGTGAGATATATCATTGGGATATTAATACTTATCAATAGAAAAATTAAGTAAAGAACATTAAATTTTTCTAAACTTTTTCTAAATCATCCCATCTTTATCTTTGATTTATCTAAACTTTCATATAGGCAAGTGTATTGCTACTTCCATCCTTCATTTATTGATTTTATTTTTATATTGTCCACTTTTTGATGTAAATATTATTGCTTACTTAGGCAACGGGACCTGGTTACTCGGTGAGAAACTAATATTTTTTTTATATATAAAGAAACATATAGTTATCCTATATAAGCCTATAAAAAGTAAATTTTTCTTTGATGCTAGTAGAAATAATTAAAAAAACTCAAATTTTTTTTTTATATTTTAGACTTAACTCTTTATTAAATTTTCTTAATACTTAATTCCTCAATATCTCATAGATTCTCTGATCTGTGTATCAATTTTTTTTTAAAAGTGCTTAGTTTAATTCAATTCTTAAGCATAATTAGGTGTCTAAATACTAAATACTAACTTTTTCTTGAGGACTTAAAATTTTTATTTTTCTCCCCCTCAACTTAATCGACATTATCCTTAATGGAGAAGAAAAAATAAAAGGTGCAACAAAGGACATGAAAGAATATACTTGACTTAATGTATTTGGTCCAGCATATGCCTTTGAAAATTTGGGCTCTCCCTCCAACTTATTCAAATTATTCTAAAAAAAATAACTAAAAAGATAGATTAAACTAAAGAAAACTAAATATTGGGTTGCCTCCCAACAAACGCTAAGTTTACTATCTTTAACCAGACACAATGCAGCTTAATTATCCTGTGTTAAATATTAGATTGATAAATTTCAATGATTTTGGATTGCTAATTTTAGAAAATTAATTTATAATCCTATTATTGATATAATCATTATTAATTTTAGGGACATAATTTATGATCGTATTCTCAGACCCATGTTTATTAAGAATTTCTTCTATTTGTTCTTCTAAAATGCTCATGAATGGAGTTTTTATATTAGGAGTTAAGTTTGATTCAATGGGTGCTGGAAGGATGACTAAAGGTGATTTTAATTTCGAAGATAAATTAATGTGATCTTGCTTAAACAACTCCATTGACACTTCATTACGTGCCTCTTGATTTTTGTGAGAAGAACCGGCTTCTAGAGTTGATGGGAACAGGACATTAGGCTTATAAGTCTCGGGTAAATCATCTATTCTCTTTTTTTCTATGTCTGCCTCATTTAAACTAGAACTAGCATCAGTACTAATTCCTAGCTTGGGTTCTTCTATGTGATTAGTCTCAGTACTAATCAGTTCCTCCAAATTTTTATTTTGGCTAGCATCAGTACTAGCCTCTCTCACTTAATCTTGGTATGAGTCCATAAGAATCCTATAGCTTTTAAGTTCAGAAATTACTTTGGCATTCTCAAATTGGAGATTCTTAAGTGAGACAATAAATTGATAACTACTATACCTGGCCGAGTATCGATTAGGGGCAATTTCAACTTGAAGTGCTACGAAGGACTATCCTTGCGTATAGTTAGCTGTTCTAGAATTAGTGGAACCTAGGATAAATAATTGCTTTGATAAGTATTTGAAAAGTCAAAAAAAAATATCTTAATAATTTCTTCTCCTTTCTCTTTCTTAAAAATATTTAAAAAAATAATAAAAAATTATATGTTAAACAAGAATGATTACTCTCCACTGCCTTCCATGGGAAGAATTTATGGCTATTGAACTAGTAGAATTGACTACGTTCTGTGCTCAAGCCTTAAAGCCCACTAAATGAGAAGAAACACAATCAGCCTACAAATCCTTAAGGATATATGTACTCTAGTTGGGTTGTCCAGCCCTTCTTGACATCACAGTGCCCACGAACTTACTGTAAAATAATTTGGAAAATTAAATCTAACATGATTTAATATGCCCAACTAGTGGAAGGTTCACTAGATAGATAGACTGCAATTTATATATCATTAGAAAATTTGAAGAGTTATGTTAACTATGAGGCAACACAATTTTTCTAAGGATAAAGATCATAGGCGAGACTAACTCAATTTTTCCTTAAGGATAATACCAAAAAGTGTGTATACAGGCACTATCCAATCAATCTATCCACATCTCGGAGGGCTTTGAAAAGTGTTCCTTAAAAAATCACTTTTGCATCATAGATTAGTTAGAATTAGAATAGAATAACCCAAATTTTACCAGCTTACGCTGTAGATAATTATTCTAGAAATTCGGACCATTTTTAAAACCTCTAGAACCCAATGCCCACACCATGAAATAGAAGATCTGGAGGCTATGCCAAATAGTTTATGGGGGAACTAGATTCAAATTTAGAACATGCTAGAGTCAATGTGGCCAAGATCAAATTATGTATAAAATACCAACTAGGCCGCAATTTCTAGAGACACCTAGCTGAGAAGAGTCTATATGAAAAACAACTAAGAAACCAGCAAATCAACACCATCAGAGGTGGGGAATTTATTTTTTTTCAAAAGTACCACACCTTACGCAATCGCAAGAGGCTAAATTGCAATCCTAAAACACATGAGTTAGATGCTTTAGAATTACAGAGACAGCCAGTGTGAACCAATGTGTCTGACCCTATCTCAGGCAGCTGTAGTGCACCAAACCAATATCCTGAAGAGTTCCTCTCCTGATACAGACCCAACAGAGATGGGTGCAAGTAAATGTGCCGATACAAAATCACAATACAATTCCTTATGCAACAATTATTAACCCAAAGATAGGAAATCATCCAAACTTTTACATGATCGCAGAATACCACACTATGAGACGTCCTAAAGTTCAACCAGCAAAAGTCTAAGAGCCAAATCCATGTTAAAAACAATCCACCAGACTTCAAAATCCTGAAAAGAACTTAGTTCTTTAGAGAAAAGTCTGTTAAATTCCTTAAGCCAAATCAATGTCTATTATCATGTCGTAATTAGAGCTCAATTATGCAAACCAGGCGGCCAACTTAACTGCAAACCCAGTCCACACGCCCATCTAAAACATTATAGGATATGGTGCTCTTACCATACATGAGACACGAATACAAGAAACGTAGGTTGCCTAGCCACCCAGCCCAACCAAGAAATAAAATGGTCCCATCGACCCTACTGAAATCAGAATGTCAATCAAGTGGAATGCATTCATACTTTAAGATTGGAAGAGAAAATAAGTGGAATAATCAGGTTTAGTACACTCTGACAAATAGAGAGACTTATCTGTCGAATAACTTACGTAAATAACCTACCTTACAAATACTTAATCTTCTAAAAAACTGATAAGTACCATCCTGCCCCTATATCCATAACTTCTAGAGCTCCTTTCTCAAATACGACTAGGTCCAAAAAAATAATCAGAATATTTGGATAAAATGTTGAAGGTCTAAACAAGTCCAGATATATATTCCTCACTAGACATGATCCCAGCAAGTACCCACCTATGCTAAATTTTTGAAAAGATACACTGCCACCATGAAAAGAATTCGTATGGTTGTTGTTAAAACACCTGTTTATCAGTGTTAATCCAACTCTTAAAATTAATACTTAAAAATATATAGATAGTTATGAGTCAGGTCGCAAAGATAGTGTTTTAGATTTAATCCTTTAATTTTTGAAAAAAAAAAAGAAAAGGATTTGAGTTTGAAATCAACAGTAAAGTCAAAAATTAAAAGCAAAAATTATAATAAGATATGTAGAAATTTAAAATGGTACTAAGATCTACTAGTGTAGATCTTAGCATTCTTACTTGGTAATAAAAAAAAAAAATAATTAAAGAGTCAAAATTAAATTGCAATAAAAAATTAAGAAGCATGAAATTAAGAGAACATAAAAATAAAATATTGCAGTTAATTGAAAGTTGATAATTTTAAAAATAAATAAAAAAAAAATAAATAGTGGTGATCTTGCATCTGGCACTGTGTGAAAGATAGTGTAGAAGCCCAGCTCTTCTTCTCAGCACCGTTGTTCGACAGCAGTCTCTAATCCAAATCCTGGTTCTTACCTTCATACCAAAGCTTCACACGTAATCAGCATACTATTGATTTCTTGAGGCCTGGGTAATTCTCTTATAAAGCTAGGAGGCTGGAATTTTTCTTCTAGGCAATGTGGACTAGAGCTCTTTGATCGTCAAAATTAATGGAGAAATTTGAGGTTGAAAATTAGATTAAAGGAGTCCTGGTTGAATTTTGTAGCCCCTGGAGTGAAACATGCTATTTTATTTTTTATTTATATTTGATATTTTTTATGATCTTTATAGGAATAATTAATTTTAAAATTTTAATCATAAATTAACTAGAAATGGCCCTACAACACATGTAGATGAAGTTCAAGTTCAAATTTAGACTTGTTTTGTGCATGACACATGAAGATATATGGATGCGAAGAAGAGAACCGATGGATGAAATAAAAATTGAGAAAAAAATAAATGGCTTGAGACATACTGGGTGCTGGGTGTAAATGAAAAAGGACACATAAAAAGGTTGGTGGCTCACAAGATTCCCTTCCCACTTGGTTCATGGTGGACCAAAATAAAGTATGGTCCATGGTGGACCATTTGACAAGAATAGGTGCTGGTTCAACTTTCTTCACCTGGGTGTTGTCTTGAAGCTGGGTGGAAATATAATTAAATAAGGGGGCCTGCGATGGTTTAAAGGATTTGATAAGGAAGGATGAGGAGGATGTGTTATGTACGGAATGGGTTAGTTGTGGGCGTTGCGCGGTGCAGAGAATTAACGTGGAAAGGAGATCACGTAGAAAAAAAATATTTCTAGAAATTATTTTAGAGAGAAAAAATTTAGGATGAATTGCAACTCTCTCTCTTATCTTATCTTCCATTTCTTTCATCTTAACCATCCAAACCTCCTCATTATTTAATCTCATCCATTCATTTTTTAACCTTTATATCTTTTCATTAATCCACATCTAAAATATACAAACTCTTTCTTTCTCCTAATATCTATAAATAAAACTCAGTATCACTACCTTGATCATATTTCTCCACACTACAACTCTTGTAGGAGCCCATGTGACAGGCAGAAATACCTATCCAATAAAATTTTTATCCATATTTTTTTTTCTATTTTCTTCCACCCTTCCAACATCACGAGAAGAAGAGTTAGCTAGAGAAAGGTATGCTAGAGGAGAGTTTATATTTTTTATATTTTTTTTGTTTCAACTCCAAGTCCTATTAATGGCTTAGAAGTTAAAAGTCTTCTCTTTGTATTAAGAAGTTTTATCAGCAATAAAAAAATTAGTTTCTTTTCTCATCAATTTAATTTTTATTTTCAATAAATAGGATAGTTTAAATTCTTGCAATTTAATTTTTGTAATTTTTAATTTCAGCACTAGGATAGTTTATTTTTCTTCTAAGTATTAGAATGGTTTATTGTAGCAAATCTATAATTTCTACAATTTAAATTCTAGAAAGTAGTATAGAATTTAATTTTAATTAATTTTAAAAGCTTTGATTTGAATCATGTCTAACTAAGTGATCCTCTGGGGTATGCGATGAAGCTAAACCATGATTAGAAGTGTTCTTAGGATTTCTTCTTATTTTTTTTATCTTTTTAGTTCTTCTTCCTTCAAGCATCTTGCCAAGAGGCTTGATGGACTATCATTAGGTTTCAATCCCTTTATAGTTCATGCTTGATTCGGTGCAAGATTGGTAATAGGTAGAAGGCCTAAATTTTTTTAAATCCCTTTTCTTCTTTCTATAGAAAATTTTGATGGATTATTGTTGGATCAGAGTCCCTTCATAATCCATACTTGGATAACACAAGAGAAGCAGTTAAAAGGAGAGTACCTTAATTAGGGTAAATACTTATCCATGCATTACACCTTAATCAAGAAACATTATAAGAGAAATCTTAGAAAGACTCTCTAAGTTATTTGTCTAGTAGATTCAAAAGCCCTAGATCTTTAGTTTATTATTTTGTATGATTAATTTATTATTTAGTAGTAAGTAACAACCAATCTTCAAGACTCTTTGTTAAAGCTTGCGTGAACAAGATTTTGAATGCATTTCAAACACAATTCCTTATGGGATCGATCCATACTCGCTAGACATGCTACTCTACATACCGTGCGCTCGCGGTTAATTTAAGACACATCAAGTTTTTGGCACCATTGCCAGGGAATTGACGTATTTTAAATTATGTTCTAAATTTTTGTTCTTCATGCTTTTAGTTTAATTTTAGTCTGACCTTTCTAATTTTTTTTCTTTTTATCTTGCATTGTAAAAAATTGGTGAGTGCTGGAAATTAGATATTTAATCTAGCTTTTTTCTTTTTTTTTAGCTTACTAATTTGATCTTAGTTCAATATTAATTTTTTTAAAACTTGTTTATTCTTATTGGTTGTGCATAAGCATATCTAAACTATTTTAAGGACACAAACCTAAACAAGATAAGGTGGAGATTTCATCATCCTTTCTTAGCCCACAAATAAGTTTTCTCATTTGCATTCACCCTAACCTTAAATAAAATTAATTAGACGTCAACCCTAGCGACATCCAAGCTCATTAGGACAAGGAAACCTAAGAGTTGGACCAGGTTTAAGTTGGTTGGCCTGTCGGTGTCTAGGAAAGTGATTTATGGGATGACTGGGCTCGAAGAAAGGTGGTTTTTAATTGATTCCAATCACTTATCTGGTTAATCAAATTGATGTCTAAAAAAAGCAACGAGGGGGACTCCCACCGACCTTACACTTACCTGGCCGATTCGATTAGTCAATTTCAAACTTGAAGTGCTCGAAGGCAACCTTGGCAGTTAGGAGCTGTCTAGAATTAGGGTAACCTAGGATAAATAATTGCTTGATAAGTATTTGAAAAGTCAAAAAAAAATAATCTTAACTAATTCTTCTTCCTCTTCTCTTTTCTTTAAAAAATATTTAAAAAAATAATAAAAAATATGTTAAACAAAATGAATTCTCCACTTCCTTCATGGAGAAGAATTTTGGGTTGACTAGTAGAATTGACTCGATTCCTGTGTCAAGCCTTAAAGTCCCTAAAATGGAAGAAACCAATCAGCCTCAAATCCTTAAGGATTTATGTTACCTAGTTGGGTTTGTCCAGCCTTCTTGCATCAAGTTGCCCCAATCTACTGTAAATAATTTTGAAATTAAATCCTAAATGATTAATATGCTTCCAAAGTTCACTAGAATAGAGGATGCATATATATTCATTAGAAAATTTGAAGAGGTTTGTGTAACTATGAGGCTACAACAATTTTCTAAGGATAAGATCAAGCTGAGACTAATCAATTTTGTCCTTAAGGATAATACCAAAAAGTAGCTATACAGCCTATCAAATCAATCTATCACGATCTGGGAGGGCTTTGTAAAAGTGTTCCTTAAAAAATACTTTTGCATCATAAGATAGTTAGAATTAGAAATGAGATAAACCAATTTTACCAGCTAGCTGATGAATTATTCTAGAAGCATTTCGACCATTTTAAGAACCTCTAGACCCAATGCCCACACCATGAAATAGAGATCTGGAGGCTATGCCAAATAGTTTATGGGGGACTAGATTCAAATTTCAGAACCATGCTAGAGTCAATGTGCCAAGATCAATTTATGTATAAAGAATCCAATGAGGCCTAGCAATTTCTAGAAGACCTAGCTGAGAAGAGTCTATAATGAAAAACAACTAAGAAACCAGCAAAATCAACACCATCAAGAGGTGGAATATATCAAGTTCACACCTTCCTAATCGCAGAGGCTAAAATTGCAATCCTAACACATAGGTTAGAGGCCTTAGAATTACAGAGAACAGCCAGTGTGAACCATGTGTCTGCACCCATATGCAGCAGGTGCAGTGCACCAAACCATATCCTTGAAGACTGTCCTCTCCTGATCAACCCAACAGAGAATGGGTGTGCACAAGTAAATGCCGCATACCAAAAATCAATGAACAATCCTTATGCACCCACATATAACCCAAGATGGAGGAATCATCCAAACTTCTCATGATCGCAGAATCCAAATGTAGACGGTCCTAGTTTCAACCAGCAAAATCTAAGAGCCAATCCTATGTTAAACAATCCACCAGACTTCAATAATCCTGAAAAGAAACTTAGTTCTTTAGAGAAAAGTCTGAAAGTCCTAGCCAAATCCAATGTTGATATCAATGCTATATTGAGTAATTTCATGCAAACCACGGGCCAACTCTTAAATGCTAACACCCAGGCCATAGCCCATCTAGAAATATAGGTAGGTCAGCTAGCCTCTACCATGAATGAGCGAGAACAAGGTAGGTTGCCTAGCCAACCCAAGCCCAACCCAAGAAATCAAAATGGTCCACGACCCTAACTTGAAAATCAAGTCAATCAAGTGAATGCCATTCATACTTTAAGATTGGAGAAATAAGTGGATAATAAGGTAGGTACATCTGACAATAGAGAGGACTTATCTGTCGAATAACTTTACGAATAACCTACCTTACAAACTTAATCTTCTAAAACTGATAGTACATCCTGCCCTGTATCCATAACTTCTAGAGCTCCTTTTCCAAATCGACTAAGGTCCAAAAAATAATCAGAATATTTGGATAAAATGTTAGAGGTGTTCAAACAAGTCCAGATAAATATTCCTCTACTAGACATGATCCAGCAAGTACCGACCTATGCTAAATTTTTGAAAGATCCTTGCACCATGATAAGAATTCGATGTTGTTGTTAAGACACCATGTTTATCAGTTTAATCCAACTTCTTAAAATAATTAAAAATATATAGATAGTAGTGAGTCAGGTCGAAAGATAGTGTTTTAGATTTGAAATCTTTAATTTTTGAAAAAAAAAGAAAAGGATTTGAGTTTTGAAATCAAAAGTAAAGTCAAAAAATTAAAAGCAAAAATTAAAAGATGTAGAAATTTAAACTTGGTACTAAGATCTACTAGTTAGATCTTAGCATCTACTTGTAATAAAATAAAAAAATAATTAAAGTGCAAAAATTAAATTGCAATAAAAATAAAGAGCATGAAATTAAAGAACATAAAAATAAATATTGCATTAATTAAAAAGTTTATAATTTAAATATATAAAAAAAATAAAAATAAAATAAGGTTGATCTTTGATCGGCACTGGTAGAAAGATAGTGTAGAAGCCCAGCTCTTCTTCTCAGCATCCGTTGCTTCGAAGCAGTCTCTAATCCAAATCCTGGTTCTACCTTATACCAAAGCTTCACCGTAATCAGAACTATTGATTTCTAGAGGCCTGGGGTAATTTTTATAAAGCTAGGAGGGCTGGAGAGTTTTCTTCTAGGCAATGTGGGACTAAGAAGCTCTTTGATCGTCAAAATATGGAGAAATTTGAGTGAAAATTAGATTAAAAGGAGTCCTGGTTGAATTTTGTAGCCCTGGATGAAATCTGCCCGTTCAATAGGAATCCAACGGATCAAAAATCATCAAAATCGGATGCATATGAGCCCAGATCAGGTTGGATTAAATTCTGACCATTTGATTGCATTAATCAGGAGAAAATCTGATCGTTGGATCGAGTTCTGATGTTTTAATCAAGCCAGGAGCTTCCTGGACCATTGGATCTGAGTCAGATGTGAGCGCTATCATTCGATGGTGTGCTGGAAGCTGATGGAATTCGAATCAAATCCAAAAATAACCACCATCATCCGATCTTGATCGTAATCAATCGAATACGTCCGATTGCACCTTTACTGTTCCTATGGACCACGTGAACCAGGCACACCGAATGCCCCAGCTAATCGTCGCTCGTTGCTTTGATAAGAAATTACCTTTTTATCTTGTAAACCATGATGGATTTTTCATGAACCCCTTAAGGGTCTAGGTCCACCACGTGTCACTCCATGATTCGTCAGTTTCTACTGAGCTGGCGGTCCACACCTGGATCATGGACCGATCGACGACTTCCGCGGCTGAGTTGGCTAGCATGGCTAGCTTGGCACGCTGGCTTTATCAGCTTGGCTTGGCGCATTTGGATGCGCCGGCTAATATGGTGCGGTGACTTGAGCCGGTTGAGCTGTTTTCTTTTTTTCATTTAATTTTTATTTTATTTCTTTAAAAATTCATATCTTCTCTGTTTTAGCTCTATTTTGCTCAAAATTTATTTTATTATGATAAAAAAAATGAGCTCTTTTCATTGATTATAAAATTTTATTTTTAAAATTTTTATTATTTTTTAATTAATTTTTAATTAATAAAAATATTAATTTCTCAAAAATATATATAAATTGATCATTAATTTTTAAAAATTAATATAAATTAATTAATAAATTAATACTTTTATTGATGAATTTATGGTACTTATTATACCTTCAAACTTAAGCTTTGCTCATCCTCGAGTAAAGAAAGAATTTAGTTTTAAATATCTTTTAACTTTCGAATTTTAAATTTTACTTAAGTAATTTTTAAAATAGCCCTTGATATTTAGTAGAGTTTAAGTGAGATATATCATTGGGATATTAATACTTATCAATAGAAAAATTAAGTAAAGAACATTAAATTTTTCTAAACTTTTTCTAAATCATCCCATCTTTATCTTTGATTTATCTAAACTTTCATATAGGCAAGTGTATTGCTACTTCCATCCTTCATTTATTGATTTTATTTTTATATTGTCCACTTTTTGATGTAAATATTATTGCTTACTTAGGCAACGGGACCTGGTTACTCGGTGAGAAACTAATATTTTTTTTATATATAAAGAAACATATAGTTATCCTATATAAGCCTATAAAAAGTAAATTTTTCTTTGATGCTAGTAGAAATAATTAAAAAAACTCAAATTTTTTTTTTATATTTTAGACTTAACTCTTTATTAAATTTTCTTAATACTTAATTCCTCAATATCTCATAGATTCTCTGATCTGTGTATCAATTTTTTTTTAAAAGTGCTTAGTTTAATTCAATTCTTAAGCATAATTAGGTGTCTAAATACTAAATACTAACTTTTTCTTGAGGACTTAAAATTTTTATTTTTCTCCCCCTCAACTTAATCGACATTATCCTTAATGGAGAAGAAAAAATAAAAGGTGCAACAAAGGACATGAAAGAATATACTTGACTTAATGTATTTGGTCCAGCATATGCCTTTGAAAATTTGGGCTCTCCCTCCAACTTATTCAAATTATTCTAAAAAAAATAACTAAAAAGATAGATTAAACTAAAGAAAACTAAATATTGGGTTGCCTCCCAACAAACGCTAAGTTTACTATCTTTAACCAGACACAATGCAGCTTAATTATCCTGTGTTAAATATTAGATTGATAAATTTCAATGATTTTGGATTGCTAATTTTAGAAAATTAATTTATAATCCTATTATTGATATAATCATTATTAATTTTAGGGACATAATTTATGATCGTATTCTCAGACCCATGTTTATTAAGAATTTCTTCTATTTGTTCTTCTAAAATGCTCATGAATGGAGTTTTTATATTAGGAGTTAAGTTTGATTCAATGGGTGCTGGAAGGATGACTAAAGGTGATTTTAATTTCGAAGATAAATTAATGTGATCTTGCTTAAACAACTCCATTGACACTTCATTACGTGCCTCTTGATTTTTGTGAGAAGAACCGGCTTCTAGAGTTGATGGGAACAGGACATTAGGCTTATAAGTCTCGGGTAAATCATCTATTCTCTTTTTTTCTATGTCTGCCTCATTTAAACTAGAACTAGCATCAGTACTAATTCCTAGCTTGGGTTCTTCTATGTGATTAGTCTCAGTACTAATCAGTTCCTCCAAATTTTTATTTTGGCTAGCATCAGTACTAGCCTCTCTCACTTAATCTTGGTATGAGTCCATAAGAATCCTATAGCTTTTAAGTTCAGAAATTACTTTGGCATTCTCAAATTGGAGATTCTTAAGTGAGACAATAAATTGATAACTTGATCCAGGTGGTTGATGGACATTAGGTGGATTATCTGAAATTAGTAGGCTTGGTAGTTGATCTAGTTCTCTCCTCGTATTAGACTCAACTAATTATCCTATTTGAGCTTCTAGCTTGGCGATAGATTCTTGTTGAGTCAAGATTGATTGTTGTTGATTCAAAATTAATTGTTGAAGTTGGTTAAATTTATCGTCAGCTAGATTGATCTATTAAGGAGGTGGGTATGATAGCTGGTTGTTATATGATGGCTGGGTAAACTGACTAGGCTGACCATTATTGTAGGCATATTTTTGGTATTGGAGCCTATTTTGATAGTTTTGAATAGGTGAAACTTGGGTCTGAGCCTGAGTCTGTTGTAGTTTCCAAGAAAAATTAGGATGGTTTCTCTAGTTATATAAATTTAAAAAAGGATCATTAATCGGCTTGGAGTAGTCTTGAACAGCTTGGACTTATTCTTGGATAAAAGATAGAAATTGTGCAGCCTTAGGACATTCATTCACATGATGGGTTGAGCTAGCATAGATTGAACAAATCTCCTAATAATTAGAAGATAATGTGAATTGTGCAGGAGATTGATGACCTAGGGCTAGGACTTGATCTAATTTCTGAGCAAGAAGGTCTACTTTATTTATCAAATTTGAATCAGTCTTAGGACTAGATTCTAGATGTTTAAATTCATGGATCCCTGCCTAGGTTTGGTAGAAAGATAATAAAGCATGGTTAATTAAGTTTTCACTTAGGATTTCAAATAAGGTATAGGCTTCATCCTCACTCTTGTTCATGAACGCACCTCCATAGGATGCATCTACCATCTGTCTGTATTGATCTCCTAAATCCTTATAGAAAGCTTGAACTATTTGCCACTTTGATAGACCATGGTATGGGTATTTTCTAAGAAGTTCCTTAAGTCTCTCCTATGACTCGTGAATCTATTCCCCTGGAAGCTGAGTAAATCCAGTGATAGCTCGCCTCATAATATTGGTTCGGCCTATGGGATAAAATTTCTTAAGAAATTTACTTTGCAATTCAGCCTAAGTTTTAATTGATCTCCCTATTGTGCCAAGCCAGTACTTGGCTTTGTCTTTTAATGATAAGGAAAATAAAATTAGTCTAAGAGCATCATTAGTTAAATTTTAAATTTTTACCGTAGAGCAGATTTTTAAGAATTCATCCAGATATTTGTAAGGATCTTCATTGGTGTTCCCATAGAAAGATGGGAGCATCTAGATTGTAGTCAGCTTGATCTCATAGTGGGTAGCATGGATATCAGGTAACTAGATACAAGTCGATGGGCTATAGGTAGAAGGAATAAAATATTCTTTAATCTGCTTAGGTGGTTTTCTAAAATTTTCAGCCATCGGGTTTAATACGGTTCAGCCTTTCAATGTTATGGTTAGATTCAACTAGATTAGATAAAGTAATTTTCTACCATATATGTACTAGTGCAACCCTAACGTATGGTTCAAATTTTTTTAAAAAATTTTTAAAACTTTTAAAATTTTTTATTATTTTATTATATTATTATTTTTTAAAAATAATTTTTTTAAATTTTTTAATTTTTTAATTATTATTTTTAATTTAATTTAATTTAATTATTATTTTTAATATTTTTTAGTTAGTTTAATTTAATTTAATTTAATTTTTAATTTATTTTATTTTACTTTTGAAGAGAAGAAAAAGAAAAAAGAAATAAAACTTCTAAAAAAAATCCTAAGGAGTCCTAGAACTACGAAGAGAGATTAGAATTATGTTTAATTAGTGATAATGTTGGTTAGCAATCAAGTTGGTCAATCAATCCTGACTAAGGGTTATCCTAGATCTAGATAGCTCCTAACTATTAATATCACCTTCAAGCCCTCCAAGTGTAGGATCAGCCAATTAACTGATCAGGCAAGTGTAAGATCGATGGGAGCCCCTCCATTGCTTTTCTTAGATACCAATTATGCTTGGTCAGGTAAGCGAACGGAACCAATTAGAAACTACCTTCCTTCGGGCCCAGTCGTCCTTGAACCACCTTCCTAGACACCGATCAAATTGACTAACCCTAATCTGGTTCAACTTTTAAGATTTCTTATCCTAATGAGCTCGAGTTTCTAGGCCTAATATCTAATTAATTTTAAAATTAAAGATTTAGATCAATGCAGAATACTGGTTGGTTGTTTGTGGGCTAAGAAAGGGTGATCAAATCTCTATCTTATCTTGATTAATTAGGTTGTGCCCTTAAGTTGATTTAAAGATGCATATGCACAATCACTTTCAACAAGGGATTCTATGCAACTAAAGTAGATGCATGAAATTGATTAAATTTAAGAGCTTACCTTATCTCCAGCGATCACTAAAAAAATAAAAATAAAAATAAAACTAATATGATGCATGCTCTAAGCAATTAGAATTTTTAATCTTGTCATGAGATTTTTAATTAGATTTAAGTGGATATTTTTTTTAAATTTAATTTAATAATAAAATAAATAAATAAATAAATAAATAAAAGGACTAGCATTAGGATTGATCTCATCAAGCAAAACTAAATAATTTGTTCCTTGCCCTGGTTCTTTTTATTCTTTAACCTCTTTTTCTGCAAAATAAAAAAAAGTTACCAAGCAATATTTACAAGAAAATAAAAATTTTATTTATAATTTATTTATAAAAAAATCAAAGAGATCAAAAATTTAATATCCATGCCTTCTCCATCAACGACGTCAAAAACTTGATAAGAATGCGATGTTGTCATTAAGATACTATGTTTATCAGTTTAATCTGACTTCTTAAAATAATTAAAAATACGTAGATAGCAATGAGTCGGGTCGAAAGATAGTGTTTTAGATTTGAAATCTTTGATTTTTTTTTTTAAAAAAAAAGAATTTAAGTTTTAAAATTAAAAGTGAAGTCGGAAAATTAAAAGCAAAAATTAAAAGATATAGAAATTTAGACTTGGTACTAAGATCTACTAGATAGATCTTAACATCTACTTGCAATAAAATAAAAAAATAATTAAAGTGCAGAAATTAAATTGCAATAAAAATAAAGAGAATGAAATTAAAGAACATAAAAATAAATATTACATTAATTAAAAATTTTATAATTTAAATATATAAAAATAAAAATAAAAATAAATTAGGTTGATCTCTGATCGACATTGGCAGAAAGATGGTATAGAAGCCCAGCTCTTCTTCTCGGCACCCATTGCTTTGAAGCAGCCTCTAACCCAAAGCCTGGTTCTATCCTATACCAAAGCTTCACCTTGATTAGATCTGTTGATTTCTAGAGACCTGGGATCCTTTTTATAAAGCTAGGAGGGCTGGAAAGTTTTCTTCTAGGCAATATGGGACTAAGGAGCTCTTTGATCATCAAAATATGGAGAAATCTGAGTGAAAATCGGATTAAAAGGAGTCCTGATTGAATTCTTCTGCTCTGGATGAAATTTGGTCATTCAATAGAAATCCAATAGACCAAAAATCATCAAAATCAAATGCGTATCAACCCAGATCAGGTTGGATTAAATTCTGGCTATCTGATTGCGTTAATCAGGAGAAAATCTAGCCGTCGGATTGAGTTCTGATGTTTTAATCAAGTCTGGAGCTTCCTGGACTGTTGGATCTGAGTCAAATGTGAGCGCTGCCATCCGATGGCATGCTGAAAACTGACGAAATTCAAATCAAATTCAAAAATAACCACCACCATCCGATCTTGACCGCAATCAATCAGATCCATCTGATCGCGCCTTTACTGTTCCCATGGACCGCATGAACTGGGCACATCGAATGCCCTAGCTAATCGCTGCTTGCTGCTTTGATGCAAAATTACCTTTTTATCCTATAAATCGTGATGGATTTTTCATGAACCCCTTAAGGATCTAGGTCCACCACGTGTCGCTCCATAATTCGTCGGTTTCTGCTAAGCTGGCGGTCCACGCCTGGATCGTAGATCGATTGACGGCTTCCACGATTGAGTCGGCTAGCATGGCTGGCTTGGCACACTGACTTTGTCGGCTTGGCTTGGTGCGTTTGGACATGCCGACTGATATGGCACAGCGGCTTCAACCGGCTAAGCCGTTTTCTTTTTTTTTTTCATTTAATTTTTATTTTATTTCTTTAGAAATTCATATCTTCTCCATTTTAGCTCCATTTTATTTGAAACTTATTTCATTATGATCAAATAAATAAGCTCTTTTCATTAATTATAAAATTTTATTTTTTTTTATTTTTATTATTTTTTAATTAATTTTTAATTTATAAAAATATTAATTTCTCAAAAATATATAAATTGATGATTAATTTTTAAAAATTAATATAAATTAATTGCTAAATTAATATTTTTATTGATGAATTTATGGTACTTATCACACCAATAAGAGGACCACCAGTGTACCCAAGAGAGCGTTCTTAGCGGCAAGTGTGAGCTTTTACTTGTCAAGTCATGTGTCAATAAAATATAAGGATCCAAGGTCCCCAATAATTTTATGTGTTATCAGAGAAACCCACATTGAGAAGGCCTTACTATCCTTAGAGGCTAGTGTAAATATTTTATCCTATTCAATTTATGAGAAATTAGGTTTGAAAAAATATCACATTGTAATTAGCAGACCGATCTTTTAGGATCCCTAAGGAAATGATAGAAGATGTTTTAATCAAGATTGACAATTTTATCTTTCCTATAGACTTCATCATTTTAGAGATCGAATTAGTTTCAAATCTCAAGAGTCATATCCCAGTTATTTTAGGAAGACCTTTCCTAGCAATTGCTAATGCTGAAATCAACTGTAGAAATGGACTTATGAAGCTATCTTTTGGAAATATGACCATTGAGTTAAATATATTTAATCTGGAATAAGAATCCATCTAGCATGTTAATATAAATATAATCTAGGATGAAATACGAACTCATTGACATTAGCGATGAAGAAGTTGATCTAAAGTCAGGTATTTAGCTAAACCATGAACATGAAGACATTGATGAAACACCTATTAACCATAGGATTAGCCTAAGATGGGAGCCTCCCACTGAACCATTCATGAAAATGGCTAAACCATCATCCAAGCCATCAATAGAAGAGGCACCCAAATTAGAACTAAAACCCTCCCCAAGCACCTTAAGTATGCTTATTTAGATCCAGCAGAAACCTTGCTTATTATTATTGCATCAAACCTAAATCCTAAACAAGAGGAGTTATTAGTATTACTAAGAAAGAACCAAGAAGTAATAGGTTGGACCATGGCTGACATTAAGAGAATAAGCTCCTCCATAGTTCAACATAGGATACACATAGAAGAAGGGGCTAAACCAACTCGAGATGCTCAGAGAAGACTCAATCCAGCTATGAAAGATGTAGTCAAAAAAGAGATTTTGAAGTTGCTTGATAATGGAATAATTTACCCCATCTTAGATAGTTCTTGGATAAGTTTGGTTCAAGTGGTACCCAAAAAGTCCGGGATAATAGTGGTCCAGAATGAGAAAAATGAACTTATCTTGACTAGGATCTAAACAGGATGGAGGGTCTGTATAGATAATAAAAAATTGAATGCGACAATAAGAAAATATCATTTTTCTTTATCATTTATTATTCAAATATTAGAAAAATTAGTCGGATAAGAGTTCTACTATTTTCTTGATGGATACTCTGGCTATAACTAGATCCCTATAGCCCCTGAAGATTAAGAAAAGACTACATTCACCTGTCCATTCGGAACCTTTGCCTCTAGACGCATGCCCTTTGGGTTATGCAATGCACCAGCAACCTTCCAAAGATGTATGATTAGCATTTTTTCTGATATGGTTGAATGATTTTTTAAAATTTTTATGGATGACTTTTCTATCTTTGGCCCTACCTTCTCCGAATGTTTAGATTATTTGAGACATGTCCTAGAAAGATGTAAGGAGAAGCACTTAGTTCTTAACTGGAAGAAATGCCAATTCATGGTTAGAGAGGGCATAGTTCTTGGCCATATAGTTTCACAAAAGGGAATTGAAGTAGACAAGGCCAAAGTAGACCTGATTGCGAGTCTTCCACCACCCAAATTTGTTAAGGAAATCCATTTATTTTTAGGACATGCTGGATTCTATAGAAGATTCATAGCTAATTTTAGCAAAGTGGCTCATCCGTTGACCAACTTGTTAGCAAAGGAAACAACATTTGAGTTCACTTTTCAATGCCTAGAATCTTTCGAGTTTCTTAAAAAGGCACTTATTTCAGCTCCCATTATTCATCCACCTGTTTGGACTGAACCCTTTGAACTCATGTGCGATGCATTTGATCATACTGTAGGTGCAGTTTTAGGTCAAAGAATTGATAAGCTACCTAGAATCATTTACTATGCCAGTAAAATCTTACATGATGCACAGCTTAATTACACTACCATAGAAAAGAAGTTCCTAGCCATTGTCTTTGCCCTTGAAAAATTCATATCCTATTTGGTTGGGTCCCACACCATTATGTATACTGACCACTTAGTCATTAGACATCTCTTAGCAAAGAAAGATACCAAGGCGCACTTAATTTGATGGATCTTGTTCCTTCAAGAATTTGACCTAGAAATCAAGGACAAGAAAGAAACAGAAAATACAGTAGCTAATCACTTGTCTCAAATCATAGTCACACTATCTAGTGAACCACCTGTTAATGATTTTTTTTCTAATGAACACCTCATGTCTATGTCCACTAAACTATGGTATGCTAATATTATCAACTATTTAGCCATTGGTAAAGTTCCTTCCTACTGGACCACTCAGGACAAGCACAAATTCTTCACCTAAGTGAAGTATTTCATTTGGGATGACCCATATCTATTCAAACATTGTCCTGATCACATCATTAGAAGGTGTGTCGCAGACAATGAGATTAGAAGTATTATATATTTTGGTCATGATCAAGCATGTGGTGGTCACTTTGCATCCGAAAAGATAGCTACAAAAGTCCTCCAATGTAGATTTTATTGGCCCAATTTATTTAGAGATGCTCACGAGTAATGTAGAAGTTGTGCTCGATGCCAACAAATGGGTCAAATCACCAAGAGAAACATGATGTCACTTAATCCAATCTTGGTGGTCAAAATTTTTGATGTTTGGGGGATTGATTTCATGGGACCATTTCCAAACTACTTTGGAAATAAATATATTTTAGTAGCTGTCGATTATATCTCTAAGTGGGTAGAAGCTATTCCATGTAGATCAATAGATAGCAAAGTGGTCATTAAATTTCTCAAAGAAAATATTCTCTTCCATTTTGGTACACCTAGAGTAATCATTAGTGATCGGGGGACACATTTTTGCAACCGATCTTTTGCTGCTTTAATGAAAAAAATATAATGTCACTCACAAGTTGGCCACACCATATCATCCTCAAACTAATGGGTAAGTAGAAGTGTCCAACAGATAAATCAAACAGATCCCGAAGAAAACTATTAATGCCAATAAAAAGGATTGGTCCTTAAAACTTGTAGATGCACTCTACGCATACCACACCAGCTTTATGACCAACCTAGGAATGTCTCCTTATAGAATTATGTTTAGAAAACCTTGTTACTTGCCTGTTAAGCTAGAACACAAAGCCATGTGGGCCATCAAGAAATTAAATATGGATTTGGACACAGCCAGAAACTATAGAAAGCTTTAGATTAATAAATTAGAAGTACTTAGAAATGAAGCTTATGAAAATGTCAGGGTATACAAGGAATGAATAAAAGTTTTTCATGATCAAAAAATTCTTAGAAAATCTTTTACTCCTAGACAAAAAGTTCTTTTGTATAATTCTAGATTACACCTATTCTCTAAAAAGTTGAGATCTAGATGGATAGGACCATTTTTAGTTAAAGAAGTTTTCTCATATGGAGCTTTAGAAATTGAAAATCCAAGCAATAGTGCTGTGTTTAAAGTGAATGGTCAACGATTAAAATCATTCTTGGAATTACCCACTGAAGTTATTGAGAAAGCCATGGTTCTCTATGAATCAACATATCTTGGTTGATCTATTTTCTGAGTTTAGTCTGACTGAAGACTATAAACTTAGCACTCCTGGGAGGCAACCCAGATCCTTATATTTTAATTTTTTTTATTTTGTTTAGGTTTTACTTCAGTCAATGTCAAATAAGTTAGAGAAAAGAACCAAAAAGAACATATGAAGACACCTGCTGAACCAAGGACACATCAAATCAGGTGTATTTTTTTTTTATCTATTGGTTTTTAATTTTTCTTACCCCATTGAGAATAATGTAGAATAAGTTCGAGGGTGACGGACAAACTTTGAACTTGACTTTGATCCTTTATATGTACAAATTTATTGATATTCATACACCTACTATGCTTCAGACTTGAGTAACATTAGATATTTTAGCAGCATGTGATGCACACTTTAGATAAATTGAGAAGTATCGAGGGACTGCATATTGATATAATTTAATAGAAGGTTGAGTCTAGAATAAAAATTTATTTTTAAGCATTTCTAGCCTTTCCTACTAATATCTAAAGAAAATCGACCTCTTATGGGTATAAGTCGGATATGTTGATGCATATACTTTTATCAAAAATAAAAAATAAAAAAAATAAAATATTAATTTTTTACTGAGTAACCGAGTCTCATTGCCTAAGTAAGCAATGATATTCACGTCAAAAAATGAATAATATTATAAAAAAAAAATCATACAGCCAAGTCCCAATCCATAGCTTGTTTGACTCGAGTCAGTAAGCCCGATGGATGTTTTACACCTAATGTCCTAAAGCCAACTGGTTTAGGAGTCATTAGCCTAACACTCGCTACAAGAATTAAATAGAAAGCTTAAGTGATTAAGACATTGCATGGATTGTATTTTATCTAAGAAAAAAAAGAAGGAATGGATGTGCGAATGCAAAACCACTAGCCCATCTTATAGTTAGACGATCTAAGAATAAAGGTAGGAGTGGGTTTAGAAAAAGTTTTTATAAATTTTATATTCTTTTTTCAATTATTCTATCGGATAGCCTTAATATCCCAATGATATGCTTTGATCATTTTATAGGTAGATATCATTTATTTCTAAAATTATTAAATGAATACTCTTGACGAAGAAAGTCAGTATTGTATATCAATATTTTTTTTATACGAGGACGAGTAAAGTTCAAGTTGGATGGTATGATGAATATATTAAATATAATATAAAATATATTAAAATCCATTCTATTTTATCTTTTTTATTTATATTTGATACTTTTTATGATCTTTGCAGGAATAACTAATTTTAAAGTCTTAATCACAAATCAACTAGAAACGGCCCTCCAACATATGCAGATGAAGTTCGAGTTCAAATTTAGGCTTGTTCTATGTACGACACACACGAGATATATGGATGCAAAGAAGAGACCCAATGGATAAAATAAAAAATAAGAAAAAATAAATGGCCCGAGGCATATTGGGTTCTGGGCGTAAATGGAAAAGGACACAAAAGAAGGTTAGGTGGATTCCCTTCCCACTTGGTTCATAGTGGACCAAAATAAAGTATGGTCCATGGTGGACCATTTGACAAGAACAGGTGCTAGTTCAACTTTCTTAACATGGGCGTTGGCTTGAAGCTGGGTGGAAATAGAATTAAATAAGGGGCCCTGCCATGGTTTAAAGAATTTGATAAGGATGGCTTGAAGCTGGGTGGAAATAGAATTAAATAAGGGGCCCTGCCATGGTTTAAAGAATTTGATAAGGAAGGATGAGGAGGATGCATTATGTACGGAATGGGACGCTAGTTGCGGGCATTGCGCGATGCAGAGAATCAATGTGGAAAGAAGATCACGCAGAAAAAAAATATTTTTGGAAATTTTTTTAGAGAAAAAGAATTTAGGATGAATGGCAACTCTCCCTCTTATCTTATCTTCCTTTCTTTCATCTTAGCCATCCAAACCTCCTTATTATTTAATCTCATCCATCCATCTTTTAACCTTTATATCTTTTCATTAGTCCCGTATCTAAAATATGCAAACTCTTTCTTCCTCCTAACACCTATAAATAAAACTCAGTATTATTACCTTGATCATATCTCTCCATACCACAACTCTTATAGGAGCCCGTATGATAGGTAGAAATACCTACCCAATAAAATTTTTATCCATCTTTTTTTTTTTACTTTTTTCCACCCTTCTAACATCACGAAAAGGAGAGTTAGCCAAAGAAAGGTGTGCTAGAGGAGAGTTTATATATATATTTTTATTTTTCTTATTTCAACTCCAAGCTCTGTTAATGGCATAGGAGTTAAAAGTCTTCTCTTTATATTAAGAAGTTTTATCAGCAGTAAAAAAATTAGTTTCTTTTTTCATCAATTTAATTTTTATTTTCAACAAATAGAATAGTTTAAATTTCTATAATTTAATTATTATAATTTTTAATTTTAGCACTAGGATAGTTTATTTTTCTTGCTAAGCATTAGAATAGTTTATTTATGCAAACTTTAATTTCTACAATTTAAATTCTAGCAAGTAGTATAGAATTTAATTTTAATTAATTTCAAAAGCTTTGATTTGAATCATGTCTAGCTAAGCAATCCTCTGGGGTTTGCGATGAAGCTAAACCATGATTATAAGTGTTCTTAGGATTTCTCCTTATTTTTTTTTATCTTTATAGTTCTTCTTTCTTCAAACGTCTTGCCAAGAGATTTGATGGACTATCATTGGATTTCAATCCCTTTATAGTTCATGCTTGATTCGGTACAAGATTGGTAATAGGTAGAAGGCCTAAATCTTTTTAAATCCTTTTTCTTCTTCCTATGGAAAACTTTGATGGATTATTGTTGGGTCAGAGCCCCTTCATAATTCATACTTGGATAACACAAGAGAAGCAGTTAAAAGGAGAGTACCTTAACTAGGGTAAATGCTTGTCCATACATTACATCTTAATCAAGGGACATTATAAGAGAAATCTTAAAAAGGCTCTCTAAGTCATTGGTCTAGTGGATTCAAAAGCCTTAGATTTTTAGTTTATTATTCTCTGTGATTAATTTATTATTTAGTAGTAAGTAACAACCAATCTTCAAAACTCTTTGTTAGAGCTCGCCTAAGCAAGGTTTTGAACGTAATTCAAACATAATTCCTCATGGAATCTATCCATACTTACTAGACGTGCTACTCTGCATACCGTGCGCTTGCAATTAATTTAAGACACATCACAGCACGTGCACAGCATGTGCTGGCCCTTTTTTTTCTAGTACTCTAAAATTCAAAGTAAATCCTTTTTGGGTTATTTCTTTTTTTTGTGACTGGATCAGGTCCAAGTTGTTTGGGCTTGGGTGTCATATTCTCTTTTCTAAAAAGAAATTTCATCATCAAAATTTTTCTTGCCCAATCTTCAAAAATTTAGGGTTACTTCTTTCTAAGATTATAATCATCCTGTAGTTTCATGATCAAGTCTTTCATTACGATATTCCTTGAATCAAATTATTATTCTAATCAACTTTCAAATAATTCTGACCATAATGCTTTCGGTGCATACTCTAATTCAAATCCATCAATATACTTGTCTTAAATCTAAGTTTCTAAGTTATGTCAAAACTAATATTAGTTATCATCCCAATGCCCCTGGTGCCTTCCTACCAACACTCATATTTGATTTTGTTAGGAGGTAAACCCACTCCTGCTGAAGTTCAGCTTGATGCTTCATCTCGGGGCACCTGCCGAACTTCTCCTTCAAGTAAATTCCTCTCGAACTTCTCCTTTAGCCAAATTCCTCCCGGACTTCTCCTTCAGCCTAATTCCTCTCGGACTTCTCCTTTCGTCTGGACTCCTCCAACGGATCTCTTTTTGGACTCCTCCAGCAGATAATCAGACTCCTTCAAGTTGGACTCATCCAGTCACAAGCCTTTCAAACTCTTTTTAGCCAGATTCTGCCAATCGACAAGAAGAATTCTTTCCGATCGAGCCCCCTGCGGTCACTTAGAAGGACCTCGTCACCTATGCAAATTCGGCTCTCAATATAATGCGAACCAACCTACATGCAGATGACCCTAGAAAAGCTTGAACTTCTCTAGAACTATTGTGACTTGAAGCCCTTCACCGCCAGCACCAACTCCATCCGAACTTCGGCTATTAATTTCCAATAGACTGGCAAGTTATGACAACGAACATCACTCTCGACTGGCAAGTCACAACAATGGACACCACTCTTCGTAACAAACTCCATGTTGCCCCGAGTGGCCTACTACTAGATAGTTATGGTTGTTGCTATCAGTTTGTTACATTCTCCATCTATAAAAAAGATCCTCTAGATATGTTTTCTTTAATCTCTCTTCTCCTTCCAAAAGATTTTGCCTCCATTTTTCTAAGCACTTTATTTCTGTTGGTTAGAAGAGCTAACTTGATCGTCGGATGATCCTGCCAGTGCCACCCCTAACTCCAGTCAGGGCTTGTCTTGTAGGTCACCAGTGGTGACCTCATCCTCTTCAGCTCATTCTGGCATCAATCAAATTCTACATCAATAGGATTGGCACTAGAGGAAGGATCCTTAAGTGCTTGTTCTAAAAGAAGTGCTCAGTCGATTTTGTTCATTTTCTTATTTTGATCCTTCAAGATCCATCTCTATTTGATCTTTTTTAGCATCAGAAATGCCCCCAAAGAAGACAACCATCCGATGGTCTACTGCTTCTGCCACCAGATCTAAGATAGATTCACTTGTCCCTGCTCCACCACCAACACCTCAACCTCCTCCATCGATGGCCATGGTGGATCTAGAGCAATTCTACTTGCTAATGCAGCAGGTTCGAGGTCTCACCAAAATGGTGCAGACCTTGGTGACAGCCCAACCGAAGACACCCCCATCAAAGCTTCAAGAACTGATGCAAAGGAGGGTCACTTGGGTTAGCAGACTCATCACCCCTGGAAAGAGAAAGCAGAGAGCAGAAGATCTTCGCTCTGACCATGACTCATCTCCGAAAGAGACCTGCCCCATCTACAGTCGAAAGCCCTCCAAGATTCGCGATCGAGGTGATGCTCTCAATCAGAAGCTCCAAGATATGGATCGATAGATTGAGGAGCTCTGCCATGCCGCTCCAATCCATCATGATGATATCTGCACTGATCCTTATTTTTCTATCAGAATCATGTAGGAACCCATCCTGCCAAACTTCAAGCTTTCTCAATTTGAGAGCTACGATGGGACCTCTGATCCATTTGACCATTTGACCATCTGAAGGCCTTCAGAGCCATGATGCTACTCCATGGTGTGCTAGATACCATATTGTGCCGAGCCTTCCCATTTACTTTGAAAGAAGCAGCAAGAAATTGATACTCGGCTCTGAAATCGGGTACAATCTTCTCCTTCGACCAAATGGGCAATTAGTTTATGGCTCATTTTGTCAGCAGCCAACATCCCAGGCAAGGTTCAGACTCCCTCATCAACATCAAGTAGAAGGAAGGAGAATTCATTCGGGCTTATATCAACTGCTTCAATGCTACTATCCTAGAGGTTCAGAATTTGAATCAATCCATTGCCATGGCCACACTAAAGGGCGGTCTTCAGAAGAATGATCTTTTATCCTCTCTGAAAAAAAAGTATCCCAAAAATTTTGCTAACATACTGGCTCAGGCAGATAGCTACGCCCAAGCAAAAGAGGCCTTCAAGCCTAAGAACGATGAAGCAGTTAGAGAGCGACAAGTGGTATATTTGATTTTTTGACCTGAGGTGCATCGGCAGTTCAGCTTGAGGGTATTATAGTTTGACTACATCATAACTCGATCTCCTAGCCATTCAAAATTCTGAGGTGTATGTTGGCTATAGCATGTTCATTATAGGAATTGGATTGCACCAATAGGAGATCTATCTACCTCGGTAGATGAAGAGCAGTCCTATGATGATCATGAGAATCAAGTCCATAAGCCCATGACCATGGTAGAGTGAAATAATAGAAAGAGTTTCTATTAGGATTTTCATATTGGACTTAAATCGAATGATTAATTCATATGACAGAAATTAGAGTTTGACGAGATCACCTTAACCCTAATCCGATCAGGGCTCAAGATAGAGGAACTTAATCACATAGGTAACTGCATCAAGAGGATCGTTTTTAGTTCTTATGGGTTGCCATCATATGCTACTAGGTGTCACTGATGGATTTTGGAAGTAATTAGAATGATTTGGATGATCGATCATACTAGTTGTCTAAATTAAAAAAATTCTGATATATCGAAAGGTGTTTCGATAATGTCGATGATAGAGATCATGACATATCTCATTATTATATGGAACTGAATCTAACAGGATCACACAAATAAGAATTTAGATATGGATATCATCAATTGGACTAATCCAGTTTAATTGATTTGAATAAGATTCAATTAAGTTCAAGAAAATCGTGTGAGCACATGATTGAGCCTAATGTTCTCCTTTAACAATTATTAAAATTTGTCTCGACTGAGCCAAATAATTTTGGACTCACTCAGAAACCTTTACTTTATCTGACTGAAGCTTATCCAGATAAAAAAAGGATTATCTTAATTTATGAGATAAATTTAAGATAATACCTACCATTTTTCATCACCTGCTAAATCTTATCTTTTGACTTTGGTCAAATGTTGACCTTTGACACTTAGACATCTGCCCATGTGTCATCCACCCATAGGAGAGAAGAAGGGGCCTTGTCCTCCTACTAAAAAGAGAAAAAGGAGGGGGCACATGCCTAGGGAGGTATGCACCCAAAGAGGATGACGCCTGGAGTCCCAAACAGACGGAACTCGAGGTTGCTTCATGCTCTATACTTAGGTGGCGCCAAAGACTCTTCTTTAACCAGTCTTGGCACCATCTAAGAAGGTTTGTGAGGGACTCTAATCTGATTGGATCAGATGATATCATTTCATCTATTAGATTTAGATCTAATTGCACAAAGAGCCATGATTGGTCGGGATGATGTGGCACTGCATGGCGCAGCAGGATCTATATAAACCCTATCTACACTTAGGATTTAGAGCTTCTGCCCTTTGTCCACACCACATAGCCCCTCTCCCTCCTTCTTCATGCCACCCTCTGATCCTCTCTCTCTTCACCATGCCCAAAAGGTTTTGGGCCTCGATTTTGGTGCGATCCAAGCAAGAGAAAGGCGATAGGAAAGGAAAATGGCACTAGTGCTGCAAGAGATGACACTCGATCTTCAAAAGCTATTTTGAAGACCTTTATGATCAGATCTAAATTTAATTTTTGGAGGATAGATTGAGAAAGAGAAGATCTTCAGATCCTGCCTGAGTGGATACTGGTAGAGGCTAGGCGCTTGCATGTCTACATCCAGAACCTCAGGCAAACATCGGGATCATCACAGGATAATAGGATTATCCATAATAAGGTACAATTAAATTAGATTTAATTTAATTTATTTTTATTTTATTTTATTAGATTGATAAAATTAGATTAAAAAAGTCTCAGATCTAATTTAGATCTAAGAAATTTTTTTTTAAAATATTCCTCTTGATCAAATTAGACCTGAACGAACCTGATCCAGAAAATAGGATTTTTCCTTCAACTGGTATCAGAGCTAGGTTCCATAATTAATTAGATCTAATTTTAATATATTTTTGATCTAATAATTAAATAATTTTAGATATCACATTAGATATGATTAGATCTAAAATTAAAATATTAAAAAAATTAAATAATCTAGATCTAAGATGTATGAGATGCATGACTAGACTAAGAATAGATTTATTCTATGTGTAGTCTAGGATGATCATAATTTTAATTTAATTAATTATAATTTTTAGATTTATTTATTTATTATTTTTTAATATTATAAATATTATAATTAGATCTAAAAAATAAATTTATTTAATTTTGTTCATATGAGATATGATAGATGCATGTTTAGACTAGTTGTAGAATAGTTCTACAAAGTTGTCTTGAATAAATTTAATTTGATATGATCAAATTTAAATTTTATTTTTTAGATGCTTATGAGATAATTTAGATCTGAAAATATGTATGATATGATACATGGGATGTATGCAAAATATGTTTTTAAGTTAGATCAATTTTTATATATGATATATGATCTAGATCTAACTAGTTTTGTAGATTCATCATATTTCTGATTAAGGTATTCCCCTTGGCTGTTCGATCATAAGAATAAAGTAGGGTTTAAATGCCCTCTCCTTCCATTCGATGGGGTGTTCTTATGATGTGTAGGGGTGCTGCGCGTTCATCCTTAATCAAAAATTAAAAACTTATTTTTTGCAAAATCTTAGATTCTAAAATCCTAAGATTTTATTTACATATTTTATTTATGAACCCCAAACTTAATTAAGAATTAAGATTATGAAATATGTTAGGTCTAAAATTAAGAATTTTCAGATCTAAGATATATTCATAAAATTGGGTTCGGACTTGGGTAGCTCAATTAGGTCTAAGCGGTTGATTAAACCGAATCAAGAGTTGGTTAGATGGGATCAAGAGTGATTAAATTGACCAGCCTAATAGAATTAAGTTTGGGTCAAGAGTGAGTCATATGAGTGATTGATCAAGCTAAGACCTAATTAGGCTCAGCGGTTAGAGTCTAGATTGTTGGCTAACTTGATTGACTCTGGCTCAATAATTTGGTGTCTAAGGTAGGTTTGGCAGATACGATCGACTGATTTTTAATTGGGAGCTACTCGACTCGAATGCATTCTTGTTGAGTTAATGGCATATTCCTTCCACCGATCTCACTTACCTGGCCATATTTGTTGGCTCAGTCCTGATCTGAGGTGGCCAATAATCCAAGCTAACCCATGCCACTAGGTTAGTCATAATGGTTATGACTATGTCAAGTCTAGTTTAATGAGACCTAGATCAAATCTTCTTAAGAAAAGATTAAGTCTAAGATCTTCCACCATTATAGATGTGCGGTGAGAGATCCAATTAGGAATCCAATCTGTGCAAATGGTTGGTTTGACTTAACTAAGGAGTGAATCAATATTTCAGACATGGTGAGATTTATGAATTAGAGATCAAGCATGGGTGCACTATGATTAGAGAATCATTGAACAAGAGTTGTTCACTCATTGGCTAACCCATCACCAATAACTGTTAGGTGAGGTGATGAGTTAGTTGATGAAACTGCACCATCCACTAGAAATCATTAATCGTGAAGATTTTCATCTCTCTGTAGAGGGAGTGTAGGGATCTAAGAAAATAGTGGAAGCTAATTTATTTAAAAATCAAACCCCTAAATAAATTGATCAAGTCTTAATTATAAAATCTAACTAGAAACTTTGACTCTCTATAGAAAAATGTCTGCATCCAATCCACTAGCCCATATCCTAGATACCCATAAACTGACCGAACCCAATTATAAGGATTGGCTTTGAAACTTCAAAATCATTTTGGATTTTAAGAAGTTAACTCATGTATTGGACTAGGATCCTCCCACCTTACTAGCTCGTCCGTTCGCTAAATAGAGAGCATCTCTTGACAAATGGATGGATGAAGATAACAAGGTTAGATACTACATGTTGGGCTCGATGTCTGATGAGCTTCAGCGCAAACATGAAGATATCAAGACTGCCCGCCAAATGTTGGCTCACCTGCAAGAGTTGTTTGGTGAACAAAGTTGCACTGCCAAATATCAAGTCACTAAATAATTTTTTAAGGCTAAAATGCGTAATGGGCAGTTAGTCCAAGATCACTATCTGATGATGATCAAGGACTTGGAAGAGCTTGAGAAGCTCGGAGTAAAATTAGACCAGGATCTATAGAATGACATAATTCTATACTTGACTGATGCATACGGATAGTTTATCATGAATTATCATATGCATAAACTTTAGAGTACTCTGACCGAACTTATGAACATGCTGGTTACTGCTGAGCTTTCTATGGAAGGATCTAAAGGCTTAGTACTTGCTATGGAACAGACTTCTTCCAAGAGAAAGTCTTTTGGAAAGAAGAAGTCTGTGAAAAAAAAGGTGAAAGATGGAAAGAAAAAGAAGATAGAGCTGAAAAGGAAGACTGCTGATAAAGAAAAGTATTTTCATTGTAATATGAACGACCACTGGAAGCGGAACTGTCCTATATACCTAGCCACTCTGAAGAATAAGAAGGAGACAGGTCCTTCTGAAGGTATTCTCATTATTGAATCTAACCTTATGATTTTTTCTTCATCCAGTTGGGTGCTTGACTCTGATTCTAGTGCTCATTTATGCACTTCTATGCAGGATCTTAAGGATAGCAGGAGGCTGAGGGATGGTGAGATGATCCTATGCGTCGAAAATGGAGCAAGAGTTACTACTGTAGCCGTGGGAACCTACTCTCTTCAACTATCATCTGACTTACATTTAGTACTTAGAAATTATTATTATGTACCTGCTGTAAGTAGAAATTTGATTTTTGTTTCATGTTTAGCACAAGAAGGCTATGTAATTAGTTTTCTTAAGGACCATTGTAATATTCTTTATGAAAGAAATAAAATTGCAAGTGATTTCCTCATTAACAGTCTCTATCAGTTACATATTGATGTATCTATCTTTAATATCGAGCAAAATGTGAATGCCATAAAACGATTCAGGGATAGTTCAAATGATAGGTATCTATGGCACCTAAGACTAGGTCATATAGTAGAAGATAGGATTAACAAATTAGAAAAAATTGAACTATTGAGTCCGTTGACTTTCGAGTCATATCCAATTTATAAATCATGTCTTCATGGCAAAATGACTAAGCTCCCTTTTGTAGGACATGGGGAAAGGCTATGGAACTTCTTTTCCTAGTACATACTGATGTGTGCAGCCCAATTGATGTGCCGGCTAGAGGCAACTTTGTCTACTTCATAACCTTTATCGATGATTTATCTCGATATGAGTACATATATCTTATGAGATATAAGTCTGAAGCTTTTGCAAAATTCAAGAAATTCAGATATGAAGTAGAAAAGCAAACTAAAAAACCCATTAAGGTTCTTCAATCAGATGAGGAGGTAAATACCTAAGTTGAAAATTCCTGGACTATCTAAAGCAAAATGGTATAATCTCTCAACGGACTACCTGAAACACCTCAACTCAATGGGGTTTCAGAATGGAGGAATCGGATCCTATTAAAAATGGTCCGATCCATGATGAGCTTCATAGACCTTGAGCTTCTTAAATGGATACCTTGAGAAAGATACCTATATAGAACAGCCACTAGGTTTCACATCCAATGATACTGATCACAAAGTATGCAAGCTGCAAAGGTCCATATATGAACTTAAGCAAGCATCTCGGAGCTGGAATACTCATTTTAATGATGTAATCAAATTATTTGATTTCATCAAAAATGAGGAGAAATCATGTATCTTCAAAAAGGTTAGTAGGAGCGCTATTATCTTTCTCGTACTATACGTGGATGATATCCTCCTTATTGGAAATGATATTTCCATGTTGACCATAGTTAAAATATGATTATCCAAAAAATTCTCCATGAAAGACCTGGGAGAAGCATCCTTCATTCTAGGAATTAAGGTCTATAGAGATAGACTGAATAGGATGCTAGGTCTTTCACAGAAGATGTATAGAGAGGAAGTGTTAAAGAGGTTTAGCATGAAAAATTCTAAGAGAGAATTAGTACCCTTCAGACATGGCATTCATCTCTCCAAGAAAATGCATCCTAATACACCAGAGGAGATTGAACGCATGAGCAAGATCTCTTATGCTTCAGCAATAGGGAACCTCATATATGCCATGTTATGTACACGACCTGATATAGCCCATGCTGTGAGTGTCACGAGCAGATATCAGTCGAATCTAAGTGAAGAACACTGGACTTCTGTGAAATGTATCCTTAAGTATTTGAGAAAAACTAAGGATATATTGTTGATTTTTGATAATAGAGAACTCCAAGTTCAGGGGTATACAGACTCGAATTTTATGTCCGATATAGATGATAAAAAATCAACATCTGGGAGTCTATTTGTGTGTAATGATGGTGCTGTCAGTTGGAAGAGTTCCAAGCAGACAGTGATAGCAGATTCCACCGTGGAAGCAGAGTACATCGCTGCGTCAAAAGCTGTGAAGGAGGCATTCTAGTACAAAAAATTTACCATAGAGATCGGAGTGATGCCATCGGATGTCATTCCTCTGTATTGCAATAATAATGGCATCATAGCCCTTGCTAAGGAGCCGAGGTCTCATCAAAAATTCAAGCACGTTGAGCGACGATATCACCTCATCCATGATTACCTCGAGAAAGATTATGTCGAGGTCAAGAGAGTTGACTGCATAAATAATGCGGCAGACCCACTCATAAAGCCGTTGGATCAGCAAAAGATCGAAACCCACCTTAAGAAGATGGGACTTAGATTTGTAGCAAATTGACTTTAGGTCAAGTGAGAATTTGTTAGATATATATGTGTGCCCTAGAAGCCAGAATTGGCTAGCACTTGTAATACACATCTAAGGACAAAATTATAATTTTGACTATAAATAATAAAATAGATTATTTTCTATCATAGTGTGTATTTGAAAGTGTCTGTGATACATCCCTTGAGTTAATGGTAATGATAGTTCATTTTTTCAAGAGTTGAAAATTTAAAACATGAATTTTCATTATTAACTCATAAAATGCTTCCGACCGTAGGATCATCATGAGGATGGTGATTGATTTGAAAGGTTGGTGTACGATCGTTTTCTTAGATGAGTTTTGAGTCTACGGTGTAGAGACACCAAAGCGAGAGTATAGGTACTCATTAGAAAATGAGGGCACTGAGCATGACCACCTCGAGCAGTCATGAGGAAGTTTACGTTCTCATCGATGACTGGTTTGAAGCTGCAGTGGTGTGTCTGGTTCTTTGACCTGAGGTGCATCGACAGTTCACCTTGAGGGTATTATAGTTTGACTACACCATAACTTGGTCTCCTAATCATTTAGAATCCTGAGGTGTATGTTGGCTATAGCATGTTCATTGTAGGAATTAGATTGCACCAATAGGGGATCTATCTACCTCGGTAGATGAGGAGCAGCTTTATGATGATCATGAGAATCAAGTCCATAAGCCCATGGCCATGGCAGAGTGAAATAATAGAAAGAGTTTCTATTAGGGTTTTCATATTGGACTTAAATCGAATAATTAATTTATATGATGAAAATTAGGGTTTGACGAGATCACCTTAACCCTAATCCGATCGGGGCTCAAGATAGAGAAACTTAATCACACAGGTAACTGCACTGAGAGGTTTATTTTCAGTTCTGATGGATTGCCACCATATGCTACTAGGTGCCACTGATGGATTTTGAGAGCAATTAGAATGATTTGGATGATCGATCATACTAGTTGTCTGAATCAGAAAAGTTTTGATCCATCGGAAGGTATTTCAATAATATCGATGATAGAGATTATGACATATCCCATTACCATATGGAACTAAACCTAACTGGGTCACACAAACAAGGGTTTGGATTTGGATATCATCAATTGAACTAACCCAATTCAATTGATTTAAATAAGATTCAATTAGGTTCAAGAAAATCATGCTAGCACATGATTGAGCCTAATGTTCTTCTTCAACAATCACTAAAAGTTGTCTCGATTGAGCCAAATGGTTTTGGGCTCACTCAGGATCCTTTACTGTTAGATATGTGTGCCCTAGAAGCCAAAATTGGCTGACACTTATTATACACTTCCAAAGATAAAATTATAATTTTAACTATAAATAATAAAATAGATTATTTTCTATCACAATGTGTACTTAGTGTCTGTGATACATCTCTTGAGTGAATGACAATGATAGTTCTTATTTTCAAGAGTTAAAAATTTAAGACATGAATTTTTATTATTAACTCATAAAATGCTCCCAACCATAGGACCATCGTGAGGATGGTGATTGATCCGAAAGGTTGGTGTACAATCACTACTTTATAATAGATGAGTCTTGAGTCTACAGTGTAGAGACACCAGAGTGAGAGTACAGGTACTCATTAGAGAATGAGGGCACTGAGCGTGACCACCTCGAGCAGTCATTAGGAAGTCTATCTTTTTGTCAATGACAGCTCGAAGCTATAGTAGTGTGTCTGGTTCTTTAACCTAAGGTGCATCGGCAGTTTACCTTGACGGTGTTATAGTTTGACTACACCATGACTCGGTCTCTTAGCCATTCAGAATCCTGAGGTGTATGTTGGCTATAGCATGTTCGTTGTAAGAATTGGATTGCACCAAGAGAAAATCTATCTACCTCGGTAGATGAAGAGTAGCCCTATGATAATCATGAGAATCAAGTCCATAAGCCCATGGCCATGGTAGAGTGAAATGATAGAAAGAGTTTCTATTAAGATTTTCACATCAGACTTAAATCGAATGATTAATTCATATGATGGATGTTAGGGTTGATGAGTTTACCTTAACCCTAATCCGATCAGGGCTCAAGATAGAAGAATTTAATCACATAAGTAACTGCATCGAGAGGTTCATTTTTAGTTTTGATGGGTTGCCATAATATACTGCTAGGTATCACTGGTAGATTATGGGAGCAATTAGAATGATTTGGATGATCGATCATTCTAGTTGTCTGAATCAGAAATGTTCTAATCCATCAGAAGGTATTTCGATGATGTCAATGATAGAGATCGCGAGATATCTCATTACCATACAGAACCGAACCTAACTAGATCATACAAATAAGAGTTTGGATCTAGATATCATCAATTGGACTAATCCAGTTCAATTGATTTGAATAAGATTCAATTAGGTTCAAGAAAATCATGCTAGCACACGATTGATCCTAATGTTTTTCTTCAACAATCATTAAAAGTTATCTCGACTGAGCCAAATATGTTTGGACTCACTCAGGTACCTTTACTTGGTCTGACTAGAACTTATCTAGGTTAGGGTTGTCTTAATTTATGAGATAAATTTGAGACAATACCTGCTATTTTCCATCACCTTCTAATTCTTGTCTTTTGACTTTGGTCAAACGTTAATCTTTGACACTTAGACATCTGCCCATGTGTCATGCATCATAGGAGAGTAGATGGAGGTTTGTCTCCCTACTAGAAAGAGGAATGGAGGGGGTGCATGCCTAGGAAGGCATGCATCCAAGGATAATGACGTCTGGAGTCTCATACAGATAGGACTCCAGGTTGCTTCATGGTATCAAACTAGGTGGCATCAAAGACTCTACTTTGACCAGTCTTAGTGCCACCTAAGGATGTTGGAGAGGGGCTCTCATCTGATTAGATCAGGTGATGTCATCTCACCAATCAGATTTAGATTTGATTGCACGAAAAGACGTGATTGATCGAGATGATGTGGTACTGCATGGTGCAATAGGGTCTATATAAACCCTATCTACGCCTAAGTTTTAGAGACTTCTCCCTTTGCCCAAGCCACATAGCCCTTTCCCTATCTCCTCTATGCCTACCTCTGATCCTCTCTCTCCTCTCCATGCCCAAAAGGCTTTGGGCTCATGTTTGGTGTGATCCAGGCAAGAAAAAGGCGACAAGAAAGGAAGAAGGCAACACTGCTGCAAGAGACGACATCGGCTCTTCAAAAATTATTTTGAAGACCTTCAAGATCAGATTTAGATCTAATCTTTTGAAAAAAGATTGAGAAGGAGAAGATCTCCAAATCCTACCTGAGTGGATACCGATAGAGGCCAGGCGATTGTGTGGTTGCATCCAAAATCTCAGGCAATTAGCAGGATCATCATAGGGTAACAAGATTACACAAGAACAAGGTATAAATTAAATTAAATTTAATTTACTTTTATTTTATCTTATTAGATTAATCTAATCAGATCTAAAAAGTCTTAGATCTAATTTAGATCTAAGAAAAAAATTTTTGAAATATTTTTCTTGGTCAAATTAGATCTAAACGAACCTGACCCGAGAAATAGGATTTTTTCTTCAACTAGTATCAGAGCCAGGTTCCCCTAAATAATTTAGATCTAATTTTAATTTAATTTTAATCTAATAATTAGATGATTTTAGATTTCACATGAGATGTGATTAGATCTAAAATTAAAAAAAATAAAAATTAAATAATTTAGATCTAAGTTCTACAAGATGCATGACTAGTTGTAGAATAGAATTATTCTATGTATAGTCTTGCATGATCATAATTTAATTTGATTAAATTATAATTTTTAGATCTATTTATTTACTATATTTTGATGTTATAAATATTATAATAAGATTTAAAAAATAAAAAATAAAGTTATTTAATTTTTAGTTTATATGAGATATGATGAATGCATGTTTAGACTAGTTATAGAATAGTTCTACATAATTATCTAGAATAGAATTTATTTTGATGTGATCAATTTAAATTTAATTTTTTAGATGATTGTGAGATAATTTAGATCTAAAAACATGCATGATATGATACATGAGATGTATGCAAAACATGTTTATAGTTAGATCAATTTTTATATATGAGATATATGATGTAGATCTAACTAGTTTTGTAGTTTTTATATTTTTGATTAAGGCATTCCCGTTGGCTGTCTAGTCATAAGAATAAAGTAGGGTTTAAATATCCTCTCCTCCCATTCGATGGGGTGTTCTTATGATGTGTCGGAATGCTGCGCATTCGTCTTTAATCAAAAATCCAAAAACTTATTTTCTATAAAATCCTAAATTCTGAAATCCTAGGATTTTATTTACATGTTATATTTGTGAACCCTAAACTTAATTAAGAATTAAGATTATGAAATATATTAAGTCTAAAAATTAAGAAATTTTAGATTTAAGATATATTCATAAAATTGGGTTCGGGCTTGGGTAGCTCAATTAGGTCTAAGCGGTTGATCAAACCGAATCAAGAGTTGGTTAGATGGGATCAAAAGTGCTTAAATTGACCAGCCTAATAGGATTAAGTCTAGGTCAAGATCGAGTCACGTGAGTGATCGATCAAGCTAAGACCTAATTAGGCTCAGTGGTTAGAGTCTGGATTGTAGGCTAACCTGATTGGTTCTGGCTCAATAATTTGGTGTCTAAGGTAAGTTTGGCAGATACGACCGACTGATTTTTAATTGGAAGCTACTCGACTCGAATGCATTTTTGTCGAGTTAATGGCATATCCCTTCCACTGGTCTCACTTACCTGGCCATATTTGTTGGACTCAGTTCTGATCTAAGGTGGTCAATAATCCGAGCTAACCCATGCCACTAGGTTAGTCATAATGGTTATGACTATGTCAAGTCTAGTTTAATGAGACCTAAATCAAATCTTCCTAAGAAAAGATTAAGTCTAAGGTCTTCCACCATTGTAGATATGCGGGCCCTTCTCAGGATTGATTGTTCTCGGCTGGTTACAGTGGTTCAGTTGCACCTAGAAAGATGCAACCATGTCTATTAGGCATTGGATGCTACGGCTGGAGGATAGATTGGGCTCAATATTTTGGATATGGTGAGAGACTCAATTAGGAATCCAATCTATGCAAATGGTGGGTCTGACTTAACTAAGGAGTGGATCAATATTTTGGGCACGGTGAGATTCATGAATTAGAGATCAAGTTTGGGTGCACCATGATTAGAGAATCATTGAACAAGAGTTGTTCACTCATTGGCTAACCCATCACCAATAACTATTAGGTGAGGTGATGAGTCAGTTGGTGGGACCGCACCACCCACTAGAAATCATTAATCATGGAAGATTTTTGCATCTCTATACAGAGGGAGTGTAGGGATCCAAGAAAATAGTGGAAAGCTAATTTATTTAAAAATAAAATTCTTAAATAAATTGGATCAAGTCTTAATTATAATATCTAACTAAAAACTTTGACTCTCTACAGAAAAATGTCTGCGTCCAATCCACTAGCACGTATCCTGGACACCCATAGACTGACCGGACCCAATTATAAGGATTGGCTCCAGAAACTTCAAAATCATTTTGGATTTTGAGAAGTTAACTCATGTATTGGACCAGGACCCTCCCACCTTACCAGCTCGTCCATCCATTGAATAGAGAGCATCTCTTGATAAGTGGATGGACGAAGATAATAAGGCCAGATACTACATGTTGGGCTCGATGTCTGATGAGCTTCAGCGCCAACATGAAGATATCAGGACTGCCCATCAAATGTTGGCTCACCTACAAGAGATGTTTGGTGAACAGAGTCACGCAGCCAAGTATCAAGTTACTAAATGACTATTCAAGGCTAAAATACATAATGGATAGTCAGTCCAAGATCATTGTCTGATGATGATCAAGGATTTGGAAGAGCTTAAGAAGCTCGGAGTGAAGTTGGACCTGGATCTGCATAATGATATAATTTTACAATCCTTGACTGATAAATATGGATAGTTCATCATGAACTACCATATGCATAAACTTTAAAATTCTCTGATCGAACTTATGAACATGCTGGTTACTGCTGAGCTTTTAATGAAAGATTCTAAAGGCTCAGTATTTGCTATGGAATGGACTTCTTTCAAGAGAAAGTCTTTTGGAAAGAAGAAGAAGTCTATGAAAAAGCAGAAGGTGGAAGGAGGAAAAAGGAAAAAGGAAAAAGGCAAAGCTGAAGAAAAAGGCCACTGATAAAGGAAAGTATTTTCATTGCAACACTAATAGCCACTGAAAGCGGGACTGCCCCACTTACCTTGCCACCTTAAAGAATAAGGAGGTAGGTCCTTTTAGAGGTATGCTCGTTATTGAGTCTAACCTTACGATTTCTTCTGCATTCAGTTGGGTGCTTGACTCTGGCTCTAGTGCTCATTTGTGCACTTTCTTGCAGGGTCTTGAGGATAGCAGGAGGTTGAGGGATGGTGAGATGATCCTACGCATCGAAAATGGAGCAAGAGTTGCTGCTGTGGCCATGGAAATATACCCTCTTCGACTACCATCTGGTTTAGACTTAGTATTAAAGGATTGTTATTATGTGCCTGTAGCAAGCAGAAATTTGATTTCTGTTTCATGCTTAGCACTAAAAGGCTATGTAATTAGTTTTCTTAAGGACCATTGTAACATTCTTTATGAAAGAAATAAAATTGCAAGTGGTTTCCTTATTAACAGTCTTTATCAGTTACATATTGATGTATCTATTTTTAATATCGAGCAAAATGTGAATGCCATGAAATGACCTAGGGATAGTCCAAATGATAGGTATCTATGGCACCTAAGACTAGGTCATATAGCAGAAGATAGGGTTAACAAATTGGAGAAAACCAGGCTATTGAGTCCATTGACTTCCGAGTCATATCCAATTTGTGAATCTTGTCTTCATGGCAAAATGACTAAGCTCCCTTTTGTAGGACATGGGGAAAGGGCCACGGATCTTCTTGCCCTAGTACATACTGATGTGTGCGGCCCATTTGATGTGCCGGCTAGAGGCAACTTTGTCTACTTCATAACCTTTACTGATGATTTATCTAGGTATGGGTATGTGTATCTTATGAGACACAAGTCTGAAGCTTTTGAATGGTTCAAAGAATTCAAACATGAAGTAGAAAAGCAAACTAAAAAATTCATTAAGTTTCTTTGATCAGATCGAGGAGGTAAATACCTTAGCCGGATATTCCTTGACTATCTTAAGCAAAATAGCATAATCTCTCAATGGACTCCATTTGGAATACCTCAACTCAATGGGATTTCAAAATGGAGGAATCAGATCCTATTAGATATGGTCCGATCCATGATGAGCTTCATAGACCTTCCTGATTTTCTTTGGGGACATAGTATGTTAACTACAATATACTTACTGAATAGGGTTCCTTCTAAAACCATTCCTACCACACCATATGAGATATGGTATGGTAAGAAATCAAATCTGAGTCATCTCAAAATTTGGGGTTGTTCGGCTCATGTCAAAAGACAACAAGCGGACAAGTTAGACTATAGGTCCTTTAAAGCTTGATTTATAGGATATCCTAAAGAGTCATTAGGATATCATTTCTACATTTTAGAAGATCATAATATGATTGTGAGTCGACATGCCATCTTAAAGAAAAATCTTGATTTTCTAGATCAGGTTCATTCAGATCTGATCGGATCAAGAGATATATTTTAAAAATTTTTCTATTTAATCCGAATCAGATCTAAAATATTTTAGATCTAATTTTTATTATTCTAATAATTAAAATAAAATATAGATAAATTAAATTAGATTTAATTTACCTTGATATAGGGTAATCCTATTATCCGTTGATGATCCTGTAAGCAGCGGAAGGTTCTGGATCTAGCCATGCAAGTGTCTGGCCTCTACCAATATCCACTCGGGCTGGATCTGGAGATTCTCTTCTTCTCTATCATGTCTCCAAAAATCAAATCTGAATCTGATTTGGAGGATCTTCAAAATAGCTTTCGAAGATCAGCAGTTGTTCTTTGCAGCAGCGCAGCCTTCTAGCTTTCTATCGCCTTTCTCTCCCCTAGATTACACCAACTGAGATCCCAAACTTCTTTAAGCATGGAGAGGAGAGGGAGAAGATGAACTTGGTGTGGAGGAGAAAGAGAGAGGCAGCCTTGGGGCATAGAGAATTATTCTCCTATCTGAGTTGGGCGCAGGGTCTTATTTATAGACTATGCATGATCCAACTCCTCTTCATCCCAACCAATCACAACCCTTTGTGAAATCAGATCTAAATCTGATTGATGGGAATAGAGTCCCTTGGATTCATCCTTAGATGGTGCCTAAGACCAGTCAAAGTTGGTTCTTAGGAGAAGTCTAATCAGAATCCAATAAGGAGATAGAGTCCCGATCCAACAGGGTGGCGTGCACCCTCCTCCCAGTTTCTGGTGGAAGGAAAAGCCCCACCAGCTCTCCAATAGGTGCGTGATATGTGGACAGAAGTCAAAGTATCAATGGTCAACATTTGACCAGTCAAAGGTCAACGTTTGACCAAAGTCAAAAGACAAGAATTAGCAGGTGATGGAAAATGGTAGGTGTTGACCAAAAATTAGGTATGTCTTACATAAATTAAGACAATCCTTTTCTGATCTAGACAAGGCTCCAGTCAGACCAAGTAAAGGCCTCTGAGTGAGCACAAACTCCTTTGGCTCAGTCAGGACAACTATTTAATGATGTAAAAGAAGAACGTTAGGTTCAATCGAGTGCTAGCACGATTTTCTTGAACCTAATTGAATCTCATTTCAGATCAATTGAACTGGGATTCAGTTCAATTGATGATCATCCAAATTCAAACCCTTGTTTGTGTGATCCAAGTTAGGTTTAGTTTCTGTATGGTAATGGGATATGTCATGATCTCTATCATCGACATCATCGAAACACCTTTCGATGGATCAGAACTCTTCTGATTCGAACAACTAGAATGATCGATCATCTAAATCATTCTAATTGCTCCCAAAATCCACCAGTGACACCTAGCAGTATATGGTGGCAACCCATCAAGAGCTGAAAATGAACCTCTTGGTGCAGCTACCTATGTGATTAAGTTCTTCTATCTTGAGCCCCGATCAGATTAGGGTTAAGGTGAACTCGTCAAACCCTAATTTCTGTCATATGATTGTAATCATTTCGGATTCAAGTCCGATGTGAAAACCTAAATAGAAACTCTTTCTATTATTTCACTCTACCATGGCCATGGGCTTATGGACTTGATTCTCATGATCATCATAGGGCTGCTCCTCTACCACCGAGGTAGATAGATTCCATCTTGATGCAATCCAATTCCTACAATGAACATGCTATAGCCAACATACACCTCAGGATTTCGAATGGCTAGGAGATCGAGTCATGGTGTAGTCAAACTATAACACCCTCAAGGTGAACTATCGATGCACCTCAGGTCAAAGAACCAGACACACCACTGCAGCATCGAGTCAGTCATTGACGAGAAGGTAGACTTTCCTAATGACTACTCGAGGTGGTCACGCTCAGTGCCCTCGTTCTCTAACGAGTACTCTGTACTCTCGCTCCGAGTGTCTCCACACCTGGTAGACTCAAGACTCATCTACTAAAGAGAAGCGATTGTACACCAACCTTCCGGATCAATTCACCATCCTCATGATGATCCTATGGTCGGGAGCATTTTATGAGTTAATAATGAATTATTTCATGTCTTAAATTTTCAACTCTTGAAAATAATGAATTATCATTACCATTAACTCAAAGGATGTATCACAGACACTAAATACACATATATGATAGAAAATAATCCATTTTATTGATTTATAGTCAAAATTATAATTTTGTCCTTAGAAGTGTATTACAAGTGTCAGCCAATTCTGGCTTCTAGGGCAGATATATCTAACAAATCTCCCACTTGATCCTAAAGCCAATTGGCTATAAAGTCTAAGTCCCATCTTCTCAAGATGGGCTTCGATCTTCTGCTGGCCTAATGGCTTTATGAGTGAATCAATCGTATTGTCTGTGGAGTCGACTCTCTTGACCTCGACGTAACCCTTCTCGAGGTAATCGCGGATGAGGTGGTATCACCGCTCGATGTGCTTGAATTTTTGGTGAGACCTCAGCTCTTTTGTAAGGGCTATGGCATCATTGTTGTTGCAGTATAGAGGAATGGCATCTGATGGCATTCCCTTTGCGGAAACTTTTGTACCAAAATACTTTCTTTGTAGGCCTGATGCAACAAATATTCTGCTTCAAGGGGAATCTGCTATCA
>QRFJ01002352.1:0-37454 GCA_006176705.1 Cocos nucifera | reverse complement strand
ATCGCCTTTCTCTCCCCTAGATTGCACCAACTGAGATCCCAAGGGCGTGGAGAGGAGAGGGAGAAGATGAACTTGGTGTGGAGGAGGAAGAGAGAGGCAGCCTTGGGGCATAGAGAATTGTTCTCCTATCTGAGATTGGCGCAGGGTCTTATTTATAGACTATGCATGATTCAACTCCTCTTCATCCCAACCAATCACAACCTTTTATGAAATCAGATTTAAATCTAATTGGTGGAAATAGAGTCCCTTGGATTCATCCTTAGATGGTGCCTAAGACCAGTCAAAGTTGGTTCTTAGGAGGAGTCTAATCAGAATCCAATAAGGAGATGGAGTCCCTGTCCAACAGGGACTCCTAGGCGCCTCAAATTTGGACGCACGCCAATAAATCTAAATCTGATTGGTGGGAATAGAGTCCCTTGAATTCATCCTTAGATGGTGCCTAAGACCAATCAAAGTTGATTATTAGGAGGAGTCTAATCAGAATCCAATAAGGAGATGGAGTCCCTATCCAACAAGGACTCCTGGGCGCCTCAAATTTAGGTGCATGCCACCCTTGGCATGCGCCCTCCTCCTTGCCAGTTTCTGATAGGGGGACAAGCCCCACCAGCTCTTTAATAGGTGCATGACATATGGACAGAAGTTAAAGTATCAATGGTCAATATTTGACCAGTCAAAGGTCAACTTTTGACACAAAGTCAAAGGACGAGAAATGGCAGGTGACCAAAAATGGTAGGTATTATCTTACAAAATAAGACAACCCTTTTCTGACCTGGACAGGCTCCAGTCAAATCAAGTGAAGGCCTCTGATCAAGCACAAACTTCTTTGGCTCAGTCAAGACAACTATTTATCATAGTAAAAGAAGAACGTTAGGTTCAATCAAGTGCTAGCACGATTTTCTTGAACCTAATTGAATCATATTTAGATCAATTGAACTAGATCAGTTCAATTGATGATCACCAAATTTAAACCCTTATTTGTGTGATCTAGTTAGGTTCAATTCTGTATGGTAATAGGATATGTCATGATCTCTATCATCGACATCATTGAAACTCCTTTCGATGGATCAGAACTCTTCTAATTTGAACAGCTAGAATGATCGATCATCTAAATCATTCTAATTGCTCTCAAAATCCACCAGTGACACCTAGCAGTATATGGTGGCAATCCATCAGAGCTAAATGCGAACCTCTTGGTGCAGCTACCTATGTGATTAAGTTTCTCTATCTTGAGCCCCAATCAGATTAGGGTTAAGGTGAACTCATCAATCCCTAGTTTCTGTCATATGATGTAATCATTCAATTCAAGTCCGATGTAAAAACCTAAATAAAAGCTCTTTCTATTATTTCACTCTGCCATGGCCATGGGCTTCTAGACTTGATTCTCATGATCATCATAGGGCTACTCCTCTATCACCGAGGTAGATAGATTCCATCTTGATGCAATCTAGTTCCTATAATGAACATGCTATAGCCAACATACACCTCAGGGTTCTGAATGGCTAGGTGATCGAGTTATGGTGTAGTCAAACTACAACACCCTCAAGGTGAACTGTCGGTGCTCCTCAGGTCAAAGAACCAGCAGCATCGAGTCAGTCATTGACGAGAAGGTAGACTTTCTAATGACTACTCGAGGTGGTCACGTTCAATGCCCTCATTCTCTAACGAGTACCTGTACTCTTGCTTCGATGTCTCTATACCGTAGACTCAAGACTCATCTACTAAAGAGAAGCAATTGTACACCAACCTTCTGGATCAATCACTATCCTCGTGATGATTTATAGTCGGAAGCATTTTATGAGTTAATAATGATTATTCATGTCTTAAATTTTCAACTCTTAAAAATATGAATTATCATTACCATTAACTCAAAGGATGTATCATAGACGCTAAATACACATATGTGATAGAAAATAACCTATTTTATTAATTATAGTCAAAATTACAATTTTGCCCCTAGAAGTGTATTACAAGTGTTAGCCAATTCTGGCTTCTAGGGCACATATATCTAACACATCTTTCTTGAAAAATAGTTTATTTAAGATGGCGGTATTAGAAAGCAGATCAAGCTCAAGGAGAAAGTCTCATAAGAGAAATGAGCTAAGGACCAAATGGAACCAAATCAGGTTGAGCCAATACAATCACTACCTCCTCCACCTCGTAGATCGAAAAGAGTTTTTCATTCCTCTGAGAGGTACTTAGGTACTATTTTAGAGAAAGTAGAGAAAATATTTTTCGTAGGTAATGCAATTCATGGTGATGATCCCAAAACCTATAACGAGACGATATCAGATATCGACTCCGAGAAATAGTTAGAGGCAATGAAGTCAGAAATAGACATGATGCACTCAAATTAAGTTTGGATCTTGGTGGATCCATCAGAAGGTATAGTACCTATTGGGTGTAAATGGATCTACAAGAGAAAAATTAGTGCAGATGAAAATGTAGAGACATTCAAAGCTAGATTAGTGGCAAAAGGGTATAGTCAATGCGAAGGCATTGACTATCAGGATATCTTTTCGTCAGTAGCTATGCTAAAATGCATCCGCACATTGCTTGCTATTGCAGCCTATTTTGATTATGAAATATGGCAAATGGACGTGAAAATGGCATTCTTAAATGGATACGTTGAGGAAGATATCTATATAGAACAACCGCTAGGTTTCACATCCAGTGATGCTAATCACAAAGTATGCAAGCTGCAAAGGTCTATATATGAACTTAAGCAAGCATCTCGGAGCTAGAATACTCATTTTAATGATGTGATCAAATTGTTTGGTTTCATCAAAAAATGAGGAGGAACCATGTGTCTTCAAAAAGGTCAATGGGAGTGCTATTGTCTTCCTCGTATTGTACATGGATGATATCCTTCTTATTGGGAATGATATTCTCATGTTGACCATAATTAAAATATGGTTATCCAAAGAATTCTCCGTAAAAGATCTAGAAGAAGCATCATTTATTCTAGGAATTAAGATCTATAGAGATAGACCAAATAGGATGCTAGGACTTTCACAGAAGATGTATATAGAGGAAGTGCTAAAGAGGTTTAGCATGGAAAACTTTAAGAGGGGTTTGGTACCCTTCAGACATGTTATTCATCTCTTCAAGAAGATGTACCCTAGCATACCTAAGAAATAGAATGCATGAGCAAGATCTCTTATGCTTCAGCAATAGGGAGCCTCATGTATGCCATGTTATGTACAGGACCTGATATAGCTCATGCTGTGAGTGTCACAAGTAGATATCAGTCAAATTCAGATGAAGAACACTGAACTTCTGTAAAATGTATCCTTAAGTACTTAAGAAGAACTAAGGATATGTTGTTGATTTTTGGTAATGAAGAACTCCAAGTCCAGGGGTATACAGACTCAGATTTTATGTCTGATGTAGATGATTGAAAGTCAACATCTGAGAGTCTGTTTGTGTGTAATAGTGGTGCTGTCAGTTGAAAGAGTTCCAAGTAGACAGTAATAGCAGATTCTACCATGGAAGTAGAGTACATCACTGCATCAGAAGCTACAAAGGAGGCATTCTGGTATAAGAAGTTTGCCGCAGAGATTGGAGTGAAGCCATCAGATGCCATTCCTCTATACTACGATAATAATGGCGTCATAGCCTTTGCTAAGGAGCCAAGGTCTCATAAAAAATTTAAGCACATCGAGCAGCAATACCACCTCATCCGTGATTACCTTGAGAAAGGTTTCGTCGAGGTCAAGAGAGTTGACTCTGTAGACAATGCAGCGAACCCACTTACAAATTCGTTGGGCCAACAAAAGATTGAAGCCATCCTTAAAAAGATGGGACTTAGAATTATAGCTAATTGGCTTTAGGTCAAGTGAGAGTTTGTAAGATATGTGTGCCCTAGAAGCCAGAATTGGCTGACATTTGTTATACACTTCTAAGGGCAAAATTATAATTTTAACTATAAATAATAAAATAGATTATTTTCTATCACAATGTGTACTTAGTGTCTATGATACATCCCTTGAGTTAATGGCAATGATAGTTCTTATTTTCAAGAGTTGAAAATTTAAGACATCAATTTTCATTATTAACTTATAAAATATTTTCAACCGTAGGATCATTATAAGAATGGTGATTGATCTAGAAGGTTGGTGTACAAGACCCAACACAAGTATTCATCCTTTTAAAGATGAAAAAGGTGTTGTCAAAAGCTTACCCTCTTCCACACGGATGCTACAGCCACTATCACTTTAGCTGCTGGAGGGGAATGGAAGAGTTCGCCTCTCGACATCTTATTTGGTAAACGAGATTTTCTTTATAGTAGATGAGTCTTGAGTTTATGGTGTAGAGACACCGGAGTGAGAGTACAGAACTCATTAGAGAATGAGGGCACTGAGCATGACCACCTCGAGCAGTCATTAGGAAGTCTACCTTCTCGTCGATGACTAGCTCGAAGCTGCAGTGGTGTGTCTGGTTCTTTGACCTGAGGTGCATCGGTAGTTCATCTTGAGGGTGTTATAGTTTGACTATACAATGACTCGATCTCCTAGCCATTTGGAATCCTGAGGTGTATGTTGGCTATAGCATGTTCATTGTTGGAACTGGATTGCACCAAGAGGAAATCTATCTACCTCGGTAGATAAGGAGTAGCCCTATGATGATCATGAGAATCAAGTCCATAAGCCCATGGCCATGGTAGAGTGAAATGATAGAAAGAGTTTCTATTAAGATTTTCACATCGGACTTGAATTGAATGATTAATTCATATAATGGATATTAGGGTTTGACGAGTTTACCTTAACCCTAATCCGATCAGAGCTCAAGATAGAAGAACTTAATCACATAGGTAACTACACCGAGAGATTCATTTTTAGTTCTGATGGGTTACCACCATATACTGCTAGGTGTCACTGGTGGATTATGGAAGCAATTAGAATGATTTGGATGATCGATTATTCTAGTTGTCTGAATCAAAAAAGTTCTGATCCATTGGAAGGTATTTTGATTATGTCGATGATAGAGATTGCGACATATCTCATTATCATACAGAACTAAATCTAACTGGGTCACACAAATAAGGGTTTGGTTCTGGATATCATCAATTGGACTAACCCAGTTTAATTAATTTGAATAAGATTCAATTAGGTTCAAGAAAATCATGCTAGCACATGATTGAGTCTAATGTTCTCCTTCAACAATCATTAAAAGTTGTCTCGATTGAGCCAAATGTATTTAGGCTCACTCAAGTACCTTTACTTGGTCTAACTAGAGCTTGTCCAGATTAGAAAAGGATTGTCTTAATTTATGAGATAAATTTGAGACAACACCTACCATTTTTCATCACCTGCTAATTCTTATCTTTTGACTTTGGTCAAACATTGACCTTTGACACTTAGACATCTACCCACGTGTCATGCACCCATAGAAGAGTAGATGGGGGTTTGTCCCCTTGCTATAAAGAGGAAAGGAGGGGGCGCACACCTAGGGAGGCATGCGCCCATGGATAATGATGCTTGGAGTCCCATATAGATGGGACTCCAGGTTGCTTCATGGTATCAAACTAGGTGATGCCAAAGACTCTACTTTGACCAATCTTGGCACCACCTAAGATTGCTGGAGAGGGACTCTCATCTGATTGGATCAGGTGATGTCATCCCATCAATCAGATTTAGATCTGATTGCACGAAGAGATGTGATTGGCCGAGATGATGTGGCATTGCATGGTGCAGTAGGGTCTATATAAACCTACGCCTAGGTTTTAGAGACTTCTCCCTTTGCCCATGCTACATAGCCCTCTCCCTCTCTCCACCACACCTACCTCTAATCCTCTCTCTCTTGTCCATTCCCAAAAGGCTTTGGGCTCAAGTTTGGTGCGATCCAGATAAGAGAAAGGCGACAAGAAAGGAAGAAGGCAGCACTGCTGCAAGAGACGACATTGGATCTTCAAAAAATTTTTTGAAATCTTCAAAATCAGATCCAAATTTGATCCTTAGAGGAAAGATTGAGAAGGAGAAGATCTTCGAATCTTGCCCGAGTAGATATTGATAGAGGTCAGACGATTGCATGGCTACATCCAGAACCTCAGGCAATCAGTAGGATCATCACAGGGTAATAAGATTACCCAAGAACAAGGTATAAATTAAATCTAATTTAATTTACTTTTATTTTATCTTATTAGATCCATCTAATCAGATCTGAAAAGTCTTAGATCTGATTTAGATCTAAGAAATTTTTTTTTGAAATATTCCTCTTGGTCAAATCAGATCTGAACGAACCTGACTCGAAAAATAGGATTTTCCCTTCATTTATTTGGTCTGACTGGAACTTGTCCAGGTCATAAAAGGATTGTCTTAATTTATGAGATAAATTTGAGACAACTCCTTCCATTTTTCATCACCTGCTAAATCTTGTCTTTTGACTTTGGTCAAACATTCACCTTTGACACTTAGACATCTGCCCATGTATCATCCACCCATAGGAGAGAAGATGGGGCTTTGTCTCCCTGCTAAAAAGAGGAAAAGGAGGGGGCGGATGCCTAGGGAGGCCTGGAGTCCCATACAGATGGGACTCCAGGTTGCTTCATGCTCTATACTTGGGTGGCACCAAAGACTCTTCTTTGACCAATCTTGGCACCACCTAAGGAGGTTTGTGAGGGACTCTAATCTAATTGGATTAGATGATATCATCTCATCAATCAAATTTAGATCTGATTGCACAAAGAGCCATGATTGATCGAGATGATGTGGCACTGCATGGCATAGCTGAATCTATATAAACCTTGTCTATGCCTAGGATTTAGAGCTACAGCCCTTTGTCCATGCCACATAGCCCCTCTCCCTCCTTCTCCATGCCACCCTCTAATCCTTTCTCTCCTCTCCACACCCAAAAGGTTTTGGGCCTCGATTTTGGTGCGATCCAAGCAAGAGAAAGACAACAGAAAAGAAAAAAGGCAACACTGCTATAAGAGATGACATCTAATTTTCAAAAGCTATTTTGAAGATCCTCAAGATCAGATCTAGATCTAATTTTTGGAGGATAGATTGAGAATGAGAAGATCTCTAGATCCAACCCGAATGAATACCAGTAGAGGTCAGGCGTTTGTGTGGCTACATCCAGAACCTCAGGCAAACATCGGGATCATCATAGGGTAATAGGATTACCCATAACAAGATATAATTAAATTAGATTTAATTTAATTTATTTTTATTTTTTTTATCAGATCAATAAAATCAGATCTAAAAAGTCTCAGATCTGATTTGAATCTAAGAGAAAAATTTTTGAAACATTCCTCTTGATCAAATCAGATCTGAATGAACCTGACCTGAAAAATAGAATTTTTCTTTCATGATAAAGAAGTCCTGACCGAAGGATACGGCGAAAATCTCTCCTAGAAGATTCCATAACTACCCCCCCTCAATGATCCAAAAGATGCAAAGTATTGATTGAAGATCAAAGAAGCAACTACCAAAGGTCTGAAAGGATGCATACTCATCCTGAGCAAGCGCAATCCTAATAAGTGCTGCCTCTACCATCATGACCATGGCCACGATACTGAAGAATGTATTTAGCTCCAAGATGAGATCAAGGAAGCTCATCAGGACGAGGCCGGATTGGGTCAATTCCTCATGACGTCGGCCTGAAGTAAGAGAAGATTGGCCGAGGGTACTACCACAGCCAGAACGGCACCAGAAGAGAAAGGAAGTAACAAAGAGATCGACCATCTCTCAGCATCATCAACACTCATCTCTGAGGAGATTTCAACGCAGAAGAGACCAGTGGATCTGTAGGAGATCTAGTGAAGAGATGGAGGACTAAAGAACCTATAATCTTTCACTGAGGCAGATGCTTACGGGGAGTATAGTTTCTCACACAATGATATGGTTGTAACCTCTTTAAATATAGCAGACTATGATATGCGTCGCATCCTCAGTTGATAATGGAAAGTTTGGCTGACGTCTTATTTTATGATGCTTTCTCCAAAATGTCAATATCTAATAGTCGACCTTGGGACCAATAAACTCCTCCACTAGTAGGCTTCACTGGTAATGCTACAGTACCAAGTTGAAGGTGTAATAACTGCTAGCTATGGCTGCAAGGACAATATCCAAGACAATCTAGAGCGTGCAGATAGATTTCCTGATAGATGAAAGGCCTCCCATCTGCTTACAATGCAATTCTCGGTCGATCGGATCTAAATGCACTAGTCGGAAGTGGACTTCGGACAGTGTTGTCTACTTACCAGATAAAATTTTCGACAAGTTTCCAACAAGCTGAAGAGGATTGGGAGAGATCTAAGGAGATGGCAAGGCTCTAGCAAGACACTACTATTCGATTGCCTTGCAAAGGGGCAGCTCAGTCCAGATCCTTATTCTATTAACGATGGGTTAGATGTCCAGGATGACCTCGCAGAAGGAAGCGGGGAGAGCTCGATGGAAGATCTTATGGCTCAGTCTCTCTGAATGATGGGAATGTGGAGCACACGGTACATATTGGTTCTAATCTTGGGGAAATGATGGGATACAAGAGCAGCTCGTCGACCTTCCTTTGCAAGATAATGCAGATATTCTTTGCCTGGGTTCCTGCAAGAACATGTACGAGGAATCGATGCTGAAAGTCATAGAAGCATCGTTTGGCTGTTGATCCAAAACATCGATCAATGAAAGGAAAAGATGCGGAGCCTATACCACCAGAGAGACAAAAAGCAATTACAGAAGAACTTAGACAAGCTTCCTTAAGGCTGGATTCATCCGAGAAGTCAACTATCCAAACTAAGTCTCCTAATGTCATACTCATCAAAAAAGCAAACGATAAATGGAGAATGTGCATAGATTTCAAAAAAAACTGAACAAAGGCTTGCCCAAAAGACAACTACCCTCCTGTCTAGAATTAGATCAGCTGGTGGATGCAACTTTGGGCCATGAGCTTCTTACTTTCATGGATGCTTTCTCCTGACTATAATCAAATCCTAGATGGCACCAGAAGGATGAGAAGAAAACTATTTTTATTCACTGACCGTGGTCTTTACTGTTATAGGGATTATGCCTTTTGGACTCAAAAATGTAGGAGCAACATACCAGTGCCTGGTCAATAAGATCTTCAAGGAGCAAGATCTAGCCATCAACATGGAAGTTTATGTAGATGACAATGCTTGTCAAGAGCCAAACTTCAATAAATTACATGTTACCGACCTTGAGAAAGACCTTTGAGTGCCCTTCGAAAATACAAGATGAAGTTGAACCCAACCAAAGTGCACCTTCGGTGTGACCTTCAGAGAAAGTTCTCTGGGGATTCATAGTGTCAAGGCATGCAGAATTGAAGCAAATTCTAGAGAAGATTCGAGCCATTCCAAGAGATGACGGCTCCTAAATCCAATCAAAGAAGTTTAATGCGCTGAGCTGAAAAGGTGGCAGCCTCTGAATCGCTTCATCTCAAGGTCAGTTGCAAAGTGCAGTGCATGCCCTTTTTTCAAGTTGCTCAAGCAACCGAAGAACTTGCTGTTGGACCTCCGAAGTGTCAATAGCGAGCCTTTAAAAAGCTCAAGGAACTACCTTTTCTCGCCTTCCCTATTAGTCAAGCTCTGAACCTAGAGAAGGAACTATTTCTATACCTAGCGGTCTCCCCAACAGCTCTAGCAGTAGTCTTAGTTAAAGGAAAGAAGCGAAAGTATAATGCGCCGATCTACTACATAAGCTAGGTCCTGAGAGAATGCCGAGACCAGGTATACCAAGTTAGAAAAAGCTAACTTATGCTTTGTTGGTTGCAGCCTCAGAAAGCTTCGATCTTATTTTCAGGGGCATACCTATAACCCTCCTTCACTGATCAACCTATCAAGGCAGTTCTTCGTTCGAACAGACATGCCTCTAGAAGAATAGCAAAATGGACAATTGAGCTCACCGAATTTGACATTCAACTACCAACCTCGGACCGTCAGTCAAAGCCTAAATATTGGATAGATTTTGTAGTGGAATGTACCATTCCGGATGAAGCCAAGCTTGAATAGAATGAAACCAACATTTCATGTTTGTAAGCCGAGCTCCTCTGAGAGAAAGAGCCAATCTTTCCAAAGATTTTTGGGTCTTATATGTGGATGGCTCATCCAACGCTTCTAGTGCAAGTGCATAGACTGATCTTGGTTAATCCTAGAGGGGATCATTGCCGAATATACACTATGCTTTCAAGTTTTCTTGCAACTGAATAATGGGGCCTGAATATGAAGCGTTGATCGCTGGATTAAAGAATAGATAAAGAGTTGAAAGCAGATCGGCTCCAAGTTTACAGTGATTCCCAATTGGATAGTCAGACAGGTTAGTGGCAGTAGCTATAAAGCACGGAAGAGAAAAGCATGATGAAATATCTTGAGAAAGTGAAGAACCTTAATTTTGGTCTTCAACAGTTTCAACATCCAATAGATTTCAAAGAGTAGAAAATATCAGAGCCAACCTTCTCTCTAAAGTTGGCCACTTTAGCTCCGACCGAACTGCCTAAGGAAGTATTCTTTAGAAGTTCTAAAATGCCCAAGTTTCGGAGGAACCACAATCATGTAATACAGAGTCGACCATGAGCCGATGTTGGATTGATCCACTGGTTGCGTACCTCAAGGATGGAGCTCTTCCTCTATGATCCAAAAGAAGCTCGAAAGACTCAGAAATCAAGTCTCTCGGATATGTTTCTGTATGAAGGCAAGCTATATAAAAGGATCGTATTCGCTTTACCGCTCTTGAGATATCTTCGACCTTCTGAAGGCCTGACTTTGCATTATGGAAAGTGCACGAGAAAATCTATGGAAAGTTCATATAAGAGCCTAGATCCCTAGTCACACAAGATTACTTCGGTAAGGGATACTATTGGCCTAACCTTGTACCATGACTCTATAGAGTATATTCAAGAAATATGACCTGCTGTCAGAAAAATGCAAATATATCAAAGACAGTCGACTTCACTAATCTTACTCCACTAAGCGCACCCATAGCCTATTTGCACGTAGTGGAGAATAGATATACTCAGGCCCCTTTCCAATGGCATCCAGACAAGCGAAAGTTTCTCCTGGTTGGTGATTGATTACTTCATAGCAAATGGGATCGAGGCCGAAACATCTAGCAAAAATTACTAAGAGCTAAGGTACGGAGACTTCATCTGAAAATTCAATTCATTTATCGATTTGGTCTGCCCTCAGACTCTCATAACAGATAATGGATGCGATAGTTTGCTAGGGATAAAGTTTGCTGAGTTTCTGCGAAGGATCTAAACATCTTCCATCATTTCATATCAGTGGCCTTATCCGCAGAGCAAATGGTGAAGTAGAGGATGACCTAACAGAATTCCTATTGTAGGACATCAAAGCAAGGACTTGAAAGAGCAAGAGAGGACTTGGGATAGATGAACTCTACCATGTCCTCTGGGTGCATACCGAACTACTCAAAGGACTACCGACTGGAAAAGACACCATTTGCCTTGAACTTTTGGCAATGGAGGCAGTCATCCCAAGTCAAGCTTCAAACTTCCATCAGCATGGGTCGTGGCCTTCAACGAAAAACGCAACTCATAGGACCTTCAGAGTTAACTCTCAATTTGTTGGAGAAGAAAAATAGAGAAAGAGGCCTCAAAGTTCGAGATGGCTAGCTTATAGATAGAAGAGTTGCTCACTATTACGATAACTCCAGAGTAAAAAGCATAGAGTATTTAGGGAGTGAGAAACTTGGTGCTTTGGCGAGCAGCTATTTTACAATCTCAAAACCAAGAAAAGCTTTTCCAAAATTGGGAAGGCCCTTATCAAATCAAGGAGGTCATCCAGCTCGGGACCTACTACTTGAGAGAGCTTAGAGGAGCCGATCTACCCCACTCATGGAACTCGAAAAACTTATGAATGCACCATTAATAACTTTATTTCAATAAAATTTTCTTGTTTTGACATCTCCGTTCTGGGTATAAAACTTTGATGATACAAAATTATCTCCCAAACTTTATTGTTAATCAAAACTAATGCCCTGCTAGGAACAGAAGGAGAATCTCATCCTAATATGAGCAAAGTCTAATCGTGTCAGGAATAGGAGGAGAATCACATTCCAACACAGATGAAGACCTCTAGTTATTTAAGATAGGAGGAGGGGAGAGTACCCTTCAATGACCCTTTCGTGCCCCTGCTGTCCTATTAGGAATAGGAGGAGGATCTCATCCAGATAGACCTCTGATTATTTAAAATAAAAAAAGGGGAGAGGCCCCTTCAGCAGCCCTTTCGTGCCTCTACTGTCCTATTAGGAGCAGGAGGAGAACCTCATCCTAACATGAGCAAAGCCTAACCATGTCAGGAACATGAGGAGGATCTTGTTCCGATATGGATGAAGATCTTCGATTATTTAAGATAGGAGGGGAGAGGCTCTTTCAACGATTCTTTCATGCTCCTACCATCCTATTAGGAACAGGAGGAGAACCTCGTCCTAACATGAGTGAAGCCTAACCATGTCAGGAATAGGAGGAGGATTTCATCCTGACATGGATAAAGACCTCTGGTTGCTTAAGATCGGAGGAGGGGAGAGGCCCTTCTAATGCCCCTTTCATGCCCCGATGATCTTGGAAAGGACCCCATCCTAACAAGAATAGAGATCGACTGAGTCAGAAATAGGAAGAGAACCTCGTTCAGACATAGAAGAAGATCTCTGATTAAGCATCTCCAACAACTATGTTGCCAAAAAGAAAAAAAGAGAAGAAAAGCAGAGCTATCAACAAACATCAAATCCACTCAGAGCAAAAATGGGAGAAGATATCATCTAATTAAAATCAAAATTGATTACAAAACAAGGGTCTGCAAGACCAGTTACAAAAAAAAAATCAAAGTTCTAAGAAGGATCAGGTTCCTCAAACTTTGGACTGCTAGCCATCACCAAGGATTCTTTAAGGCTAACGATCTCCTCTTCGAGCTCTTTTCTCCTTATCAAGTTATCATGGAACATCCTGTCAGTCCTTAAGTAGTTTTCTTCCGACACCCTTAGTCTTTTCCTTATAACTTTTAATTCAGCTTCAACATCCTTAATGGCCTGCTATTCGCAAATCAACTGAAGTTTCAGTCGCTGAACTTCAACCTTCTCCATCTCGAGTGATTCTAAGAGTTCGTTCGTAATCCTCTTCAGGAAGGTGATCTCCTTCGACTTCCTATGGATGTTGGATTGATAACTATCGATGAGCTGCTATTGAAGTCGGACCACCTCGTTGTTAGTAGCATGGAGCTTCTGCTCTAGCAAGGATATCCTCCCACACCAACCCAATCGATAGGTCTCATAAGCGAGCTCGACATCGTGCAACTACTTCTGGAGGGAAGAAAATCTTTAAGACCAATCCCACTCATACTAGGCCTTATCGAAAGACCATGGTGAACTCTCCTCTAATAGATGAATTTTTTGTTTTACCACATTGAGCTCAACTTCGAGGGAGCTGACCTTCGCAGTTAACACCCAAGATTTATCACTGGTGCTTTTCTTAAGTTCAGCCAACTCTCTCTTAAGGTTATCTTTCTTAATGTTGAAGCTCATGGAATCTTTCATGTGTAACTTGTGAAGGCGAGTGACATCAATTATCACTTTCGAAGCATTTTTTCTGGATCTTTGAAGCTCATCTTCCATCTTCTTCAACTTCTTCTTCAGATGATGGATTTCTCTCTTTAAACCTGACTATAGGTCTCAGAGGGATACCTTCAGATAGTGGCTCAGCATCGATTGGAGATGATTAATCTTAACTTCAGTCACTAGAAGGATTCTGAATAACATTCATCATAGCATAAGTATAAGAAAAAGAAAACTAATTTTCATTTCTCAAAATGTTCGAACATACATCAAGAAAAAAGAAAAAAAAGTACAACTATTTAAAATTCTAGATCTCGGAAGGAATGGCGGCGGATAAAGTTGGAGCGTTCTCTATTGCCTCCAGCTCTGGTACAGGTCTGGGTGCCTCAACGATCGATTCGAAGGGCTTGAGGATGGCTTCGATGGGAGAAGGGTTGGCCGCAGTAGTGGACGGCCCCGCCTCTTCATCAAGGACCTCCCCGTATAAGAAACCAAGATTGAGTTCGAGGAACTTGGCAGCCACTCGATCCTTGCAGAGTTCATATCCCTTTTGAAAGGCCTCCTAGCCAAATGCAACATTTTGATCCCTCATTTTAGAGAAAATCTTGAACTCCTCCACTGCCTGGATCTTCGCCTTCGAGATCTGCCTTGAGGTTTGATCCTTCAGCTCGGCAACCTTAACCTTGACCTTCTTCCTCCTCTCCTCGTTCAACACCAAAGCGGCCTTCAACCCCGTCGAGGTAAGTTCTTCTTTCCTAAGCGCCTCCTGAAGATCTTCGACCTCGATTGTCTTCTCCTTTCAAAGATGGTCAGCCTTGACGGTCTTCTCCTAGAGGTGGTCAACTTTGGCTTGAAGGTCTTCCTGAGCCCTCATCACCTTCGACCTTAAATTATTCACCATTTTGATATGTGCAAGTATTTGGTAACCCAACTGCAGTAAATGAGTTGTGTTATGCATGCAAAAAAAAAAAGAGGGAGAGAAGGAAAGAGAGAGAAAAAAGAGTCAACAAGGTGATTATCTTGAGGAAAATTCCAAGGAAATCTCACATGAGCTACGCATGATCGAGGTCGGCCATTCGGTCTACAACCTCGGACATGGCAAACTTGTCGGTTAGATCCTAGATGAGATTCAGATTGCTGAAGGGATCTTCTCCAAGAGTGTTGTTGTCATCGTTGGACCCACCAAGATGAGCCTTGCAGAACGTCTTGATGATGACCTTCTTCTTCCCCTTCTTTCCCCCCCTGTATCCTTTTCAGTGGGAGGCTGCGGAGCTTAATCTTCAGTTGGGAGACTTGGGGATGTCGAAGGTGCGGGTCCCCATCAATAGCACCGACCTTGGTGGTGGGAATAACTTCGATGCCCTCGACAACCTCGGAGGCAGCGACAGTAATGGTGGGGGTCGTGGAGCTCGGAGTGCTGACCTTTGCCCTTTTCAAACTTTTGCCAGGAGCTTTTTCTTTTCTTTTGTAGGCCTGGAACCCCTTGGTGAGCATCTCAGTTGCTTGGGCATCCATCTCTGCAACAAAGAGGAGGTCGCAATTAAAATGTTTATAAAGGGAACCCCAGTAAAGCTCACGGAATGCAAAAATATACCAGTTGGGTCAAGGAGACTCAAACCCATGTTAAACAGGGTCTGATCTTTCAGAAGTTCAGGTAGGGGAGGAGCTCGATAATTCTTAAGCTTATTGGCAGAATTAAGATCACCCTTATCTAAGCTGGGGGCTTGACGGACGGACTCTCTAAGGAGACCCTAAGGAGGAAGCCCTAACATCAAGGTTGGACAATGTACGAAGAAGAACTTCTCCTTCTAGTTGTGGATAGAAGAAGGAGCACCTTTCAGTAATCTCTTCTTATCAAATTGGGAGGAGAAGTACCACCAGTCCTTTGCAGAAGGATGATGTTTGAAGATATAGTAGTTTTTGAAAACTGAAATGGTCAGACGAGCTTTGGCTAAGTGGCAAAGAGAGAGGTATTCTATCAAAAATCTAAAAGAATTCGACACTATGAAATCTAAGAAAATATTCAAAAATCAAAAAAGCACAACTACAAAAGATGGAAGTGGAAGTCTTAGTTCGGCATGAAGAGCTTCCAACTACAGACAAAATTGGCTAGGTAGGAAAGAGTAGGCCCAGTTGCTTAGGCCAGGGAGTTCTAGTTCGTAATCCGGTGGAACCAGTATTGTATTCTAATTAATGAAAGGTCGTCTGGGGTCAAGGTGCAATGGATCGAATCCTGTACAAAGGTTGGATGGGGCATGCTTCTAAGATCGGTCTCATCTATGGGGTCAAGATTTCAGAAGGTCGGACCGGATGGACTCTAGGAACTGGCAGACTAAGAAGTTTTCAAAGACACTCAGATCAAACGAACACCAAAAAAATCTTCACAAAATTGAGAAAACAAGATGCAAAACCTTTTTGAAGAAGTTGAAGGAAGAAGATGCGAAAGACACTAAAATAATCAGAGGAAAGATTGTGAAACTAACCTAAATCGGTTGAGAAGGGCAATGAGACAACGGGCTCGATGGAAATCGAGCAGGAAAGCACCGGTGAGCGAAAGGAATGGAGGAAGAAATCAAAGAACACTTAAGCAAAAAAAGGCTACCAGAGGAAGAAGGAGAGGTGCTCGAAGAGAAGTGAGGCCTCAGGAGAAAGAGATGAATTTAAGTATCCTATAGAGCTCATGATGGTTATGTCGGTAGACCTCCTCCAGTCGATCCTTGAGTGACACGTGCCCCCCTTATCATGATAGATGACTGACGGCTAGTAGGACCATAATTGCACCATACCTAGGGTAGAGTTTTGATAGGTATTTCAAAAAATTATCTTTTCAGATCATCTCGTATTTAAAAAGTTTTAGTGCTGGTGTAGTAAACACCACAACTTTTCATCCAACAAGTGCAAAACCCAAGAAAGGACTTCGGTAGTCACCTTTCTGTACTCCCTTCCTTCGAATTTTGAACTCGAGAGTAAGGAGACTAGTGCTAGGGGTAAACCCACTCCTGCTGATGTTCAGCTTGATGCTTCATCTCAGGACACATGTCGGACTTCTCATTTAGCCAAATTCCTGCTGGACTTCTACTTCAGTCGAATTCCTCCTGGACTTCTCCTTCCATCCAAACTCCTCCAATAGACTTCCATCCAAACTCCTCCATCGGACTCTTTTTGGACTCCTTCAAGCCAGACTCATCCAATCACAAGCCTTTCCTTCAAGCCAGACTCATCCAATCACAAGCCTTTCGAACTCTTTTTAGTCGGATTCCACCAATCGACAAGAAGAATTCTTTCTGATCGAGCCCCCTGCGATCACCTAGAAGGACTTCGTCATCATGCAAATTTGGCTCTTAATATAATGTGAACCAACCTACATGTAGACAACCTTAGAGGAGCTCAAACTTCTCTGAAACTATTGTAACTTGAAGCCCTTCACCGCCAGCACCTGCTCCATCCAAACTTTGATTATTAATCCTCAACGAACTAGTAAGTCACGACAACAAACATCACTCTCGACTAGCAAGTCACAACAATGGACACCACTCTCCATAACAAATTCTATGTGGCCCCCAGCGGTCCACTACCAAATAGTTACGGCTATCACTATCAGTTTGTTACATGCTTCGCCTATAAAAGAAACCCTCCAGATACATTTTTTCTAAGCTTTCTTCTCCTTCTAAAAGGCTCTACCTCCATTTTTCTGAGCACTCCATTTCTGTTGGTCAGAAAAGCTAACTTGATCGTCGGAGGATCTGGCCAGAGCCACCCCCAACTCCAATCAGGGCTTGTCTTGTGGATCACCGACGGCGATCTCATTTTCTCCAACTTGCTTTAATATCAACTAGATTCTACATCATTAAATTTTATGTGTCATGATTTTTTTACCTATGCTCTGATATCATATTAATTATCGCACACACCCATCCGAGATCGTGAATCAAGGGTTCATGTCAACCACCCATGCTTATGGAGAATACTCTCTACAAGCATGCAAGTTATCCTAACACGATATCATATGCATCATAAAGGAGGTAATTTGAAAAACTAAAAGTTAAAATTTAATTAACTAATAAATCCAACTGAAAAATAACATTCAAAAGTCCAATATCCATTGAACCTCAAATAATAGTCTTATAAACTATAATAATAAATCAAAATCTAAACTATGTTGATACTATCAAAATTTATTTCTAATTCCCAAAGTAGTACCCACATCCATAACTAAGCATCTAAATCTAAATAAAGAAAAAGAGAATAACGAGATTGATAACCCAATAAGCAATTAGTATCTTAAATAGATAATTCAAGTGACAACATAGGATGCGATAGTCAAAATATAATTAATCATTAGTCGGTATGCAAACATGATCAAATTTTATTTTCAAAACATAAATTCAAAAATATTAGTATCTATCAAATTTTCATGCACATAATCACATATCTAATATGAAATCAATAATATAGATAGAGGCCTCAATGGCTCGATGCATGAACTATCACATGAACTATATATCTAATGGTTAGATAGGGACCTCAATGGATTAAAGATCGATGCTGTGAACCATCTTGATGCATCCTTCAGTTCACTTTCATCCAATCTAACACTTCCAAAGCATTGGGGATAGCAATAAGCTCCTCACATATGATTCTTATTTCATAACTAGAGAAATCAATTTTATGAGCACTTAGCGAGAGGTTGTTGTTTCAAATCTAGCCAAATTGGTATATGTATTGCAAGCATCAATGCTTTTAATTATTTCATTCACATGAAGCAAAGGTGTCTAAATATTTTTTCATTGTAATCATTGTTTATGGTTGTATAACTTCTATCAATGGTATGCTCATAATTTCTAACTAGAGTCAAATTGATAGTTCTTATATTTTTTAAAAAGATGTTTGTTAGCTGACGCTTCAAGATAAAAGGTTGTTTAGAGGGATGTTTCTTGATTTACGTGATCTTATAAAGAAAGGCTTAACTTGACGAGACATGATGAAAGAACTTTGACTTGAGACTTGGTTCACTATGCCTCACTACTTTAGCCATGATATCTATCCTACCATCATAAATTGCAACTTTTAAAATATAAAACCAGTGAAAAGCAAGACATCGCCACAAAGATTATTAAGTTATACATGCCATTCGAGTGTATGTTTCTTTAAGAATAGTCTTCCACAGAAATTCACAATAATCTTTAAAATCATTAAATTTTCTCAAAATAATTTTCATCACGACTAGTAACCAATAGATATTAAGAGCCCAAGATAACAGAAAAAGATTAAATCATATCTTCTTATTACATCGATGGTATTAAAATTATCCTTGTTTCCTTTCCCATCACCCTATTCCCATTATTCAACTTTTGAAGGGTGCCTATCAAAACATTTAATGGATCCTATTATTCTCAAATATGTTAGAGAATAATGGCTCCCAAGTCACTTAATCTAGTGGTATTAATTAAGATGCCATGAAGAAATCGAACAAAACAAAATGTTACCATCCTATTAAGATATAAGAAACTCTTGGTAAAATAAACCTCAATAAATAGTGCCTAATGGCAATTAAAGGAAACAAAACCCCCTTTAGACAATTGTTATTACTCAACAAAAGAAATATTTTGGACAAATATAAATTCGAACCCCTAAGGCATATGCTTAGACTAGATCAAGAAATTTGATATGGTTTCCTCTTCCTCTTCCTCTTCCAATGCCAATAAAATTTTCATGGCCATCATAGTTCTTGCTATGTTCTTTGCTTATGGTATGTTTCTTCTTCTATTTCAGTATAGAAAATTGGAAGAATATGTAGACATGAAGGCCTTAAAATGCATCATTCTCTTTTGTTTAATATTTCATGTAGCACACCTCAGTTTTTCTCAGATTTTCTAAATATTTGTTCATGCAAGTATAAATGTACATGCTAATTCAAAAATTATTTTGTTGTCACAGCACAAGCAAGATATTATTGTATTGCATTATGCGACGTGGAGACCAAAAGTTGCAATGGGTCATGCCACAGCTTGGGATATGAAAAAGGACAATGTGTGGCACCACTTTATGAACTTTGTTGCTGTATATATTAAATATTGATCAATATTTTGGGTTGAAAAAAATCCATACCACACCTATATTTCACCCATCATTTCCTACTTGATGGTGAGTTATATATATAATTAATGTATTACAAAATATCAAGTGGACATAAATGAAAAATCTTTATAGATTTCAAAATAATTGACATATCATAATTATTTTTATCTTTTATTATTCTTTTACTAAGGCAATTTATCAATTGCCAAAAGGTGTGATGAGATTTGGCTTCATCGATATCCATTCTAGTTAGGACATATAATTAGAAAATATTTATATTGATTTAAGAAATGCTAGCATATTATATGATTTTATCTTTAACAAGGTATTTTGTGATTGTATGTTGGCAACTAGCAGCTATCACGCATTTTATTTAGAAAAATAATTGTACAGCTATCTATTTCTATTTGATGATGCAAGCTAATCATTTGGATTTGTGACACAAAATATCAAACCTATCAAAAAATCCAAGAACAACAAGTTGGTAAAAGTAGGAAGAAAAGACATGAAAGAAGAAAAACTATTATTATGCATGTAAAATTATTATAATTATGCATGTCGCTATAGCCTTGCCCTAGTGATTCTTGTTTTTTTTTTGCATAGACTCCAATGTTGCTTGATAGCTACTCAATAAAAGTACTCATGCTGCATCACTAATTAAAGCAAAAATTATCTCAGGAGAAGCCACAACTCAACACCCATGCACGTGCTCACATAATATACAAGCATATATATATATATATTAGTTCCATTAATCGGGTTTCTTTCTTGTGTCTTGCGGAGTTGCAAGGATGTGTGATGAAGGAATAGGTGAATAGTGTTGGCTAGGTCTATAGCCATATCCAAACAAACCATTGCCAAGCTGATCACAAACCATTTACAAATAGTTTAGATATTTAAGGCCATATATTTGTAGAAAAAGCTTATATGAATATATAAATATATGCTCTTGTCATTAATTTTATAATCATTATTCATGAATAGTTTATTAAATTTTATATTTTTTTAAATTTAGAGAATATTGAATAAAACTAATATGTGAGGATCCATGCAAATAAATGCTCAATCTTTTACCACTACTAACCCTACTGTAATTATAGAAAGTTTATGGCTAGACTTAAAATACAACTGGCTCCATCCAATAGCACTGCACTATTAAACAAATTTGCTTATTGAAAACCCTTAAGATATAATTGGACTCCTTCCTATAGCTGGACTCCATCGATGGAGCTTATGTGGGAATCATCGAGACATTAGCTTGAATCTCTTAAATACACTATATGAAGGAAAAAAAATTTTCATATACTACTCATTTATCTGAATCACTTCTTTTTTGAATTTCCTTAATAAACTTAAACTAAATATTTAACAAAATTAAAGTTCAAAATAAGAATAATATCTACACACACATTGAAACCATACTAAAAGAAAATCTAACAAAGACTCACTTTCTCTCTTAAATATGGCAGAAATTTTAAATCCCATCTTTTCCTAAATGTGCTCTCTTCTCTTAAATAATCTCTTTTGTTGAGGATCTTAAATGAAAACACTATTGACTAATTTTTATTAAGAAGATTCCATATCTAATCTCTTTTAGTGAAATTCTAGTCCATTAACCAAATTGGTACATCAATAAAGAACTTTCAAGGTGATGATAAGGTAATTATGGCTTTGTGATTAGATCCTAAACCCAAAACAACAAGGACATAAATGACATATGTAAAGGACTCAATAGATGTGTGTTACTTACATGATTATCAAGGACCATACTTGTTAGTTTATGCCTGTTCTTTGCAACCAAGGGCCAAAGACTTTAATTAAAAATTTATAGGGAGAGAATTTACTTGAGGTGCAAAAATGTTTAATTTAAAATAATCTAAACTTAAGTTAATTAGCCATAGCTTAATTAGACTTGGTCATGATGAATGCTAGCACATTTATAGCCCCCTATCCTATACAATGAAAAAACTTTTAGCATATTTATAACCTCTTACTCTAGGAGGACAACTGATCGAGGTGTGCAAAATTAATTCAAGATAGCGAGACCCTTTATTATTAATAACATAATTTAATTGGGCCAAAAAGCCAAGCAATAGCTAAAATCAAGCTCTCGCCTAAAACTTGACTAGTTCGAATCAATTTTGAATTAATTATGACCATAGCCCAAGCACAAAATTCATTTTAACTCAGCATGGTGAGGGTCATGCTTGATCTAGCCTAGTTCTTTCACAAATTATTTTCAATGATGCCTAGTTTTATGAAATTATTAAAAATAGTTTGGAAACATAAATTCCACCTAGTTTAGAGGATGAAACAATAATGAACTACTTATATTCTATTTCAGATGCATAAAAATAACACATTTGATGAACCTCTCATAAGGAACAATCAGAAAAATTGGATGGTTTGTTCTAGCATGGTGGTAATAAGAAAATGGCAGCTTAATCCAACATTATCACACCCCCAACCTGTGATTATGAATCAAGGGGTTATGGCAATAGCCACACACTTATGAAGAACACTCTCCATGAATATACAAAGCATCTCACTAGAAAATAGAATGCATCACAATGGAGATAATTTAAATAACTAAATGTCAAAATTCATTTAACTAACAAATTCAACTTATAAATAAAATTTAAAAGTCTTACATCAATTCAACCCCAAATAATAGTCTTATAAAATATAATAATAAATCTAAATATCTAAACTATGTTGATAGCTTAATAAGTAATGAATACCTTGGCTAGATATTTTATATGATAATAGAGGATGGAGAGTCAAAATATAATTTATCATTAGTTAGAGTACAAACATGATCAAATTTTTTTTTCAAAACAAGAATTCAATAATGCCAGTGTCTTTTAAATACTCATATTCAAAATTATACATTTAATTCAAAAAAAATCATATTCAATAATTTGATTCAAAACAAATTCAAACAACTCATTAACCTTTAACTATGACCATGTAATACTAATATTATATGATGAGGCCAGAATACCAAACATATACCCCATGATAGGGTTGGAATACCATACTTATATCTTATAGTGGGGCCAAAATATATCCCATGGTCGGGACACTTATATGCTATAGTTGGGCTGGAAATAGAATCATGGACTCAATAATAATCAAAGTGCTAATGCATAATCCCCAATTGGCAGGTGTTGGGGAGAAATTCCGCTCCAATCGAAGTCCAGTCTGATGCTTAGCCTAATGCAACTGATAATCACGGAAGAGCTTCGATCGAAAATTACTCCCCCAGCAAATAAACTCCAGCCGAACTCCTTCAGCAGCTGAACTCTCCTAGCGGACGAACTTCTTTTGAATTTCTCCAGCGGTCGAATTTTTTTAAGAGCCGAACTCCTTCCAAACTCCTCTAGTAGTCTGATTTCTCCAGGAGTCAAACTTCTTTCGGATTCCTCCTTTAGTCAGATTTCTTTAGGAGCCACCGGACTTCTCCTTCAATCAGATTTCGAATGTTTGCTTCTATCAGATGGTTACGATTGTCCTTTAGGAGCCACCGGACTTCTCCTTCAATCAGATTTCGAATGTTTGCTTCTATCAGATGGTTACGATTGTCATTTATCAATCTGATGTAGGCAATCTCACTACCAGATGGTTACAACTGTCATTATCTATCTATTATGAGCGACACCTCTCTCCATAATAAATTCTATATGGCCTAGAGCAGTCCACTTTTGGATGGTTACGACAAGCTCCATCTATAAAAAAGGACCCTCTAGATATGTTTTCTCTAAGCTCTCTTCTTCTTTTCAAAACTCCACCGAATTCATATCCGAATACTCCATTTCTATTGGCCAGAAGAGCTGACTTGATCGTTAGAGGATCCTGTCGGAGCCACCACCACCAACTCTGGATGGAACTTTATTTTGTAGTTCACCAACGGCAATCTCTTCTTCCTCAGCTCCAGTTCGATCCAGCGTCAATCAGATTCTGCACCAACAGGATAGGCGCTAGAGGAAGGACCCTCTATTCCTGAGGTTCTCTTGTTCTAAAAGGAGTGCTCGACAGCGATCTCTATTCTTCTTCTCTAGAGTTCTTCTCAAAAATAAAAAAAAAGCCTGAAAGGACTCGGCGAAATGGCTGCAGATCATAGTTCCCAACATCTCTTACAAGCTCCACCCACATATGCAGAGCAGATATTTTGTGGCATGAAGGCGATCAGATAGGGGCCTTTCTGAGAGATGAGACCCTGTTAGATATATGTGCCCTAGAAGCCAGAATTGGCTGACACTTGTAATACACTTCTAGGGGCAAAATTATAATTTTGACTATAATTAATGAAATGGGTTATTTTCTATCACACATGTGTATTTAGTGTCTGTGATACATCCTTTGAGTTAATGGTAATGATAATTCATATTTTCAAGAGTTGAAAATTTAAGACATGAATAATCATTATTAACTCATAAACAGCTCCCGACCATAGGATCATCACGAGGATGGTGATTGATCCGGAAGGTTGGTGTACGATCGCTTCTCTTTAGTAGATGAGTCTTGAGTCTACGGTGTGGAGACACCGGAGCGAGAGTACAGGTACTCGTTAGAGAACGAGGGCACTGAGCGTGACCACCTCGAGTAGTCATTAGGAAGTCTACCTTCTCGTCAATGACTGACTCGATGCTGCAGTAGTGTGTCTGGTTCTTTGACCTGAGATGCATCGGCAGTTCACCTTGAGGGTGTTATAGTTTGACTACACCATTACTCGGTCTCCTAGCCATATGGAACCCTGAGGTGTATGTTGGCTATAGCATGTTCATTGTAGGAACTGGATTGCATCAAGATGGGAATCTATCTACCTCGGTGGTAGAGGAGTAGCCCTATGATGATCATGAGAATCAAGTCCAGAAATCCATGGCCATGGCAGAGTGAAATAATAGAAAGAGTTTCTATTTAGATTTTCACATTGGACTCGAATCGAATGATTACATCATATGACAGAGACTAGGGTTTGACGAGTTCACCTTAACCCTAATCTGATCGGGGCTCAAGATAGAAGAACTTAATCACACAGGTAGCTGCACCAAGAGGTTCGCATTCAGCTCTGATGGGTTGCCACCATATACTGCTAGGTGTCACTGGTGGATTTTGGGAGCAATTAGAATGATTTAGATGATCGATCATTCTAGCTGTTCGAATCAGAAGAGTTCTGATCCATCGAAAGGAGTTTCGATGATGTCGATGATAGAGATCATGACATATCCCATTACCATACAGAACTGAACCTAACTGGGTCACACAAACAAGGGTTTGAATCTGGTGATCATCAATTGAACTGATCTAGTTCAATTGATCTGAATGAGATTCAATTAGGTTCAAGGAAATCGTGCTAGCACTCGATTGAACCTAACGTTCTTCTTTTACTATCATAAATAAGTTGTCCTGACTGAGCCAAAGGAGTTTGTGCTCAATCAGAGGCCTTCATATGGTCTGACTGGAGGTTGTCCAAGTCAGAATAGGTTGTCTTATTTGTAAGACATTACCTGCCATTTTTGGTCACCTGCCATTTCTTGTTCTTTGACTTTGGTCAAAAGTCTACCTTTGACTGGTCAAACGTTGACCATTGACCCTTTGACTTTTGACCACATGTCATGCACCTATTGGAGAGCTGGTGGGGGCCTGTCCCCCTGCCAGAACCTGGCAAGGAGAAGGGCGCACGCCAAGGGTGGCGTGAGCCCAAGTAGGAGGCGCCTAGGAGTCCTTGTTGGACAAGGACTCCACCTCCCTTTTGGATTCCAATCAGAGTTCTACTAAGAATCCAGTTTGACTGGTCTTAGGCGCCCTCTAAGGAGGAATCCAGGGGTCTCTATTCCAACCAATCAGATTTAGATCTGATTTCACAAAGGGTTGTGATTGGTTGAGAGGAAGAGGAGTTGGATCACAAGAGGTCTATAAATAAGACCCTGCGCCCAACCCTAATTCCAATGCTATTAGATACGCCCCAAGGCTGCCTCTCCCCTCCTTCTCCATGCCATAGTCTCTTCTCCTCTTGCTCTCCACGTCCAAAAGGTGTTTTGGACTTAGTTTGGTGCGATTCAGATCAAGGAAAGGCGATCAAAAGCAAGAAGGCTGCGCTGCTGCAAAAGGACGACTGCAGATCTTCAAAAGAGTTTTGAAGATCCTCCAGATCAGATCCAGATCTGATTTTTGGAGGTGTGATAGAGAAGAAGAGGATCTCCAGATCCAACCCGAGTGGATACCGGTAGAGGCCAGGCGCTTGCGTGGCTAAGATCCAGAACCTTCCGCTGCAATCAGGATCATCTACAGGGTAATAGGATTACCCAAATCAGGTAAATTAAATTTGATTTAATTTATCTTATTTTATTTTATTTATTAAAATAATAAGAATCAGATCTGAAACATATCAAGATCTGATTGAGATCAAGAGAAAATTTTTGAAATATATCTCTTGATCTAATCAGATCTGGACGAACCTGGACCGGGAAATCAGGATTTCCCTTCAACTGGTATCAGAGCCATGGTTCTAAATTGTTTAGATCTGATTTTAATTTTATTTTAATTAGAAAATAAAGTGATTTCAGATGTCACATGAGATGTGATCAGATCTGAAATCAGAAAAATTAAAATTAAATGATTTGGATCTAAGAACATGAAGATATGCATGACTAGTTCTAGAATAGAATAGTTCTATAGAATAGTTTTGCATGTCTTTGATTTAATCTGATTAAATCATATTTTAGATCTTCTTATTTACTATTTTCTGATATTATAAGTGTTATAATAACATCTGATAAACAGCAAATAAAAATTATTTAATTTTAAATATCATATGAGATATGATAGATGCATGACTAGACTAGTTGTAGAATAGTTCTACATAATTGTCTAGATTAGAATTTATTTTGATTAGATCAATTTAAATCTAATTTTTTAGATTATTATGTGATAATTTAGATCTGAAAACATGCATGATTTGATACATGAGATGTATGCAAAATATGCCTTGATTAGATCTAAATTTGTATATGAGATATATGATATAGATCTATAACTGTTTTGTAGATTTACATGTTCCTGATTAAGGCGTTCCTCTTGGCCGTCCGGTCATAAGAACGAAGAAGGGTTTAAAGGCCCTCTCTTCCCATTCGATGGGGTGTTCTTATGACGTGTAGGGGTGCTGCGTGTTCGTCCTTAATCAGAAACCCAAAACTTACTTTCTGCAAAACCCTAGATCCTGAAACCCTAGGATTTATTGTGCATATTTTGTTTATGAACCCAACTTAATTAAGAATTAAGTTTATGGAATATTAATTAGGTCTAAAATTGAGAATTTCAGATCTAAGACATATTCATAATACTGGGTTCGGGCTTGGGTAGCTCAATTAGGTCTAAGCGGTTGATCAAACCGAATCAAGAGTTGGTTAGATGGGATCAACAATGCTTAAATTGACCAGCCTAATAGGATTAAGTCTGGGTCAAGATCGAGTCACGATCAAGCAAGACCTAATTAGGCTCAGAGGTTAGAGTCTGGATTGTAGGCTAACCCAATTGGTTCTGACTCAACAATTTGGTGTCTAAGGTAAGTTTGGCACAGACGACCGACTGGTTTTTAATTGGAAGCTACTCGACCTGAATGCGTTCTTGTGCGAGTTAACGGCATATTCCTTCCACCGGTCTCACTTACCTGGCCATATCTGTTGACACAGTTCTGATCTGAGGTGGTCAATAATCCGAGCTGACCCATGCCACTAGGTTAGTCATAATTGTTATGACTAAGCCAAGTCTAGTTTAATGAGACCTGAATCAATTCTCCCTAAGAAAAGATTAAGTCCGAGGTCTTCCACCATTGTAGACGTGCGGGCCCTTCCCGGGGTTGATTGTTCTCGGCTGGATACAGTGGCTCAGTTGCACCGGGAAGACGCAACCATGTCTATTAGGCATTGGATGCTATGGGCTGGAGGATGAGTTGGGCTCAATATTTCGGATACGGTGAGAGACCCAATTAGGAACCCAGTCTATGCAAATGGTGGGTCTGACTTAACTAAGGAGTGGATCAATATTCCGGATACGGTGAGATTCATGAATTAGAGACCAAGTTTGGGTGCACCATGATTAGAGAATCATTGAACAAGAGTTGTTCACTCATTGGCTAACCCATCACCAATAACTGTTAGGTGAGGTGATGAGTCAGTTGGTGAGACCGCACCACCCACTAGAAATCATCAATCGCGGAGATTTTCGCATCTCTACAGAGGGAGTGTAGGGATCCGAGAAAATAGTGGGAGCTAATTTGTTTAAAAATAAAATCCCTAAACAAATTGGTCAAGTCAAAATTACAGTATCTAACTAGAATCTTTGACTCTCTACAGGAAAATGTCTGCGTCCAACCCACTGGCACGTATCCTAGACACACATAGACTGACTGGACCCAATTATAAAGATTGGCTCAGGAACTACAAAATTGTTTTGGGTTCAGAGAAGTTAACACATGTTTTGGACCAGGACCCTCCCACCTTACCAGCTCGTCCATCCACTGAACAGAGAGCGTCTCTGGAAAAATGGATTGACGAAGACAATAAGGCCAGATACTACATGTTGGGCTCGATGTCTGATGAGCTCCAGCGCCAACATGAAGATATCGGGACTGCTCGCCAAATGTTGGCTCACCTGCAGGAGATGTTTGGTGAACAGAGTCGCGCAGCCAAATATCAAGTCACGAAATGACTTTTTAAGGCTAAGATGCGTGATGGGCAGTCAGTCCAAGATCACTGTCTGACAATGATCAAGGACATGGAAGAGCTTGAGAAGCTCGGTGTGAAGTTGGACTTGGACTTGCAGAACGATATTATTCTGCAATCCTTGACTGATGCATATGGGCAATTCATCATGAATTACCACATGCATAAACTTCAAAATTCCTTGGCCGAGTTGATGAATATGCTGGTTACCGCTGAGCTTTCTATGAAAGGTTCTAAAGGCTCAGTTCTTGCTATGGAACGGACTTCTTCCAAAAGAAAGTCTTATGGAAAGAAAAAGAAGTCTGTGAAAAAGCAAAAGGTAGAAGGATCAAAGAAGAAGAAGGCAGAACCGAAGAAGAAGGTCGATGGCAAAGGAAAGTGTTTCCATTGCAACAGCGACGGCCATTGGAAGCGGAACTGCCCTACTTACCTGGCCACCCTGAAGAACAAGAAGGAAGGTCCTTCTGGAGGTATGCTCGTTATTGAGTCTAACCTTACGGTTTCTTCTGCATCCAGTTGGGTGCTTGACTCTGGTTCTAGTGCTCATCTGTGCACTTCTATGCAGGGTCTTGAGGATAGCAGGAGGCTGAGGGATGGAGACATGATCCTACGCGTCGGTAATGGAGCAAGAGTTGCTGCAGTAGCCGTGGGAACATACCCTCTGCGATTACCATCTGGTTTAGACTTAGTTTTAAAAGACTGTTATTATGTGCCTGCAGCTAGCAGGAATTTGATTTCTGTTTCATGCTTAGCACAAGAAGGTTATGTGATCACCTTCTTTAAGGACCATTGTAACATTCTTTATGAAAGAAATAAAATTGCAAATGGTTTCCTTGTTAATGGTCTTTATCAGTTGCATATTGATGTACCTGTTTTAACTATCGAGCAAAACGTGAATGCCAAACGACCTAGGGATAGTCCAAACGACAGATATCTATGGCACCTGAGATTAGGTCATATAGCAGAAGATAGGATTAACAAATTGGAGAAAAATGGGCTATTGAGTCCATTGACTTTTGAGTCATATCCAACTTGTGAATCTTGTCTTCAAGGCAAAATGACTAAACTCCCTTTTGTTGGACATGGGGAGAGGGCCACAGATCTCCTTGCCCTAGTACATACTGATGTGTGCGGCCCATTTCGATGTGCCGGCTAGAGGCAATTTTGTCTACTTCATTACCTTTACCGATGATCTGTCTAGGTATGGGTATGTGTATCTTATGAGACACAAGTCTGAAGCCTTTGAAAAGTTCAAAGAATTCAGACATGAAGTAGAAAAACAAACTGGAAAACCCATTAAGGTTCTTCGATCAGATCGAGGAGGTGAATACCTTAGCCGGGAATTCCTAGACTATCTTAAGGAAAATGGCATAGTCTCTCAATGGACTCCACCAGGAACACCTCAACTCAACGGGGTTTCAGAACGGAGAAATCGGACTCTATTGGATATGGTTCGATCCATGATGAGCTTCACAGACCTCCCAGATTTTCTTTGGGGACATTCATTATTAACTTCAATCTATTTACTGAATAGGGTTCCCTCTAAAACCGTTCCTACCACACCGTATGAGATATGGCACGGTAAGAAACCAAGTCTGAGTCATCTCAGAATTTGGGGTTGTCCGGCTTATGTCAAAAGACAACAAGCGGACAAGTTAGAGTTTAGGTCCTTTAGAGCTCGATTCATAGGATATCCTAAAGAGTCATTAGGATACTATTTCTACATTCCAGAAGACCACAATGTGATTGTGAGTCGACATGCCATATTTCTTGAAAAATAGTTTATTCAAGATAGTGGCATTGGAAAGCAGATTAAGCTTGATGAGAAAGTCTCACAAGCAGAACGAGCTAAGGACCAAGTGGAACCAAATCAGGTTGAGCCAATAAGAACACTACCTCCTCCACCTCGTAGATCGGAAAGAGTTTCCCGTCCCCCTGAAAGATACTTAGGTATTATTTCAGAGGATGTAGAGGAAATGTTCCTCATAGGTAATGGTGCTCATGGTGATGATCCCAAAACCTACAACGAGGCGATATCAGATATCGACTCCGAGAAATGGCTTGAGGCAATGAAGTCAGAAATTGACTCGATGCACTCAAACCAAGTCTGGACCTTGGTAGATCCACCAGAAGGTATAGTACCTATTGGGTGTAAATGGATCTTCAAGAGAAAGATTGGTGCAGATGGGAATGTGGAGACATTCAAGGCTAGACTGGTGGCAAAAGGTTATAGTCAACGCGAAGGCATTGACTATCAGGATACCTTTTCCCCGGTAGCTATGCTAAAATCCATCCGCACATTGCTTGCCTGTTGCAGCCTATTTCGATTATGAAATATGGCAAATGGACGTGAAAACGGCATTCCTAAATGGATATCTTGAGGAAGATATCTATATGGAACAGCCGCTAGGTTTCACATCCAGTGATACTGATCACAAGGTTTGCAAGCTGCAAAGGTCCATATATGGACTTAAGCAAGCATCTCGGAGCTGGAACACTCGTTTCAATGATGTGATCAAAAAGTTTGGTTTCATCAAAAATGAAGAGGAACCATGTGTTTTCAAAAGGGTCAGTGGGAGCGCTGTTGTCTTCCTCGTATTGTACGTGGATGACATCCTCCTTATTGGGAATGATATTCCCATGTTGACATCAGTCAAGATGTGGTTGTCCAAGGAATTCTCCATGAAAGACCTAGGTGAAGCATCCTTTATTCTAGGAATTAAGGTCTATAGGGATAGACCGAATAGGATGCTAGGACTTTCACAGAAGATGTACATAGAGGAAGTACTAAAGAGGTTTAGTATGGAAAACTCTAAGAGGGGATTAATACCCTTCAGACATGGTATTCATCTTTCCAAGAAGATGTGCCCCAGCACACCTGAGGAAATAGAACGCATGAGCAAGATCCCTTATGCTTCTGCAATAGGGAGCCTCATGTATGCCATGCTATGTACACGACCTGATATAGCCCATGCTGTGAGTGTCACAAGCAGATATCAGTCAAATCCAGGTGAAGAACACTGGACTTCTGTGAAATGTATCCTTAAGTACTTGAGAAGAACTAAGGATATGATGTTGGTCTTTGGTAATGGAGAACTCCAAGTTCCAGGGATACACAGACTCGGACTTCATGTCCGATATAGATGATCGAAAGTCGACATCTGGAGTCTGTTTGTGTGCAATGGTGGAGCTGTCAGCTGGAAGAGTTCCAAGCAAACTGTGATAGCAGATTCCACCATGGAAGCAGAATATATAGCTGCATCAGAGGCTGCAAAGGAAGCATTCTGGTACAAGAAGTTTGCTGCAGAAATTGGAGTAATGCCATCAGATGCCATTCCTCTTTACTGCGACAACAATGGCGCCATAGCCCTTGCTAAGGAGCCGAGGTCTCACCAGAAGTCCAAGCACATTGAGCGGCGATATCATCTCATCCGCGATTACCTTGAGAAAGGTTACGTTGAGGTCAAGAGAGTCAACTCCACAGATAATGTGGCAGACCCACTTACAAAGCCGTTGGGCCAGCAGAAGATCGAAGCCCACCTTGAGAAGATGGGACTTAGACTTGTAGCCAATTGGCTTTAGGACAAGTGGGAGATTGTTAGATATATGTGCCCTAGAAGCCAGAATTGGCTGACACTTGTAATACACTTCTAGGGGCAAAATTATAATTTTGACTATAATTAATGAAATGGGTTATTTTCTATCACACATGTGTATTTAGTGTCTGTGATACATCCTTTGAGTTAATGGTAATGATAATTCATATTTTCAAGAGTTGAAAATTTAAGACATGAATAATCATTATTAACTCATAAACAGCTCCCGACCATAGGATCATCACGAGGATGGTGATTGATCCGGAAGGTTGGTGTACGATCGCTTCTCTTTAGTAGATGAGTCTTGAGTCTACGGTGTGGAGACACCGGAGCGAGAGTACAGGTACTCGTTAGAGAACGAGGGCACTGAGCGTGACCACCTCGAGTAGTCATTAGGAAGTCTACCTTCTCGTCAATGACTGACTCGATGCTGCAGTAGTGTGTCTGGTTCTTTGACCTGAGATGCATCGGCAGTTCACCTTGAGGGTGTTATAGTTTGACTACACCATTACTCGGTCTCCTAGCCATATGGAACCCTGAGGTGTATGTTGGCTATAGCATGTTCATTGTAGGAACTGGATTGCATCAAGATGGGATCTATCTACCTCGGTGGTAGAGGAGTAGCCCTATGATGATCATGAGAATCAAGTCCAGAAATCCATGGCCATGGCAGAGTGAAATAATAGAAAGAGTTTCTATTTAGATTTTCACATTGGACTCGAATCGAATGATTACATCATATGACAGAGACTAGGGTTTGACGAGTTCACCTTAACCCTAATCTGATCGGGGCTCAAGATAGAAGAACTTAATCACACAGGTAGCTGCACCAAGAGGTTCGCATTCAGCTCTGATGGGTTGCCACCATATACTGCTAGGTGTCACTGGTGGATTTTGGGAGCAATTAGAATGATTTAGATGATCGATCATTCTAGCTGTTCGAATCAGAAGAGTTCTGATCCATCGAAAGGAGTTTCGATGATGTCGATGATAGAGATCATGACATATCCCATTACCATACAGAACTGAACCTAACTGGGTCACACAAACAAGGGTTTGAATCTGGTGATCATCAATTGAACTGATCTAGTTCAATTGATCTGAATGAGATTCAATTAGGTTCAAGGAAATCGTGCTAGCACTCGATTGAACCTAACGTTCTTCTTTTACTATCATAAATAAGTTGTCCTGACTGAGCCAAAGGAGTTTGTGCTCAATCAGAGGCCTTCATATGGTCTGACTGGAGGTTGTCCAAGTCAGAATAGGTTGTCTTATTTGTAAGACATTACCTGCCATTTTTGGTCACCTGCCATTTCTTGTTCTTTGACTTTGGTCAAAAGTCTACCTTTGACTGGTCAAACGTTGACCATTGACCCTTTGACTTTTGACCACATGTCATGCACCTATTGGAGAGCTGGTGGGGGCCTGTCCCCCTGCCAGAACCTGGCAAGGAGAAGGGCGCACGCCAAGGGTGGCGTGAGCCCAAGTAGGAGGCGCCTAGGAGTCCTTGTTGGACAAGGACTCCACCTCCCTTTTGGATTCCAATTCAGAGTTCTACTAAGAATCCAAGTTTGACTGGTCTTAGGCGCCCTCTAAGGAGGAATCCAGGGGTCTCTATTCCAACCAATCAGATTTAGATCTGATTTCACAAAGGGTTGTGATTGGTTGAGAGGAAGAGGAGTTGGATCACAAGAGGTCTATAAATAAGACCCTGCGCCCAACCCTAATTCCTAAGAAGAGAAATGCTATTAGATACGCCCCAAGGCTGCCTCTCCCCTCCTTCTCCATGCCATAGTCTCTTCTCCCTCTTGCTCTCCACGTCCAAAAGGTGTTTTGGACTTGGTTTGGTGCGATTCAGATCAAGGAAAGGCGATCAAAAGCAAGAAGGCTGCGCTGCTGCAAAAGGACGACTGCAGATCTTCAAAAGAGTTTTGAAGATCCTCCAGATCAGATCCAGATCTAATTTTTGGAGGTGTGATAGAGAAGAAGAGGATCTCCAGATCCAACCCGAGTGGATACCGGTAGAGGCCAGGCGCTTGCGTGGCTAAGATCCAGAACCTTCCGCTGCAATCAGGATCATCTACAGGGTAATAGGATTACCCAAATCAGGTAAATTAAATTTGATTTAATTTATCTTATTTTATTTTATTTATTAAAATAATAAGAATCAGATCTGAAACATATCAAGATCCGATTGAGATAAAGAAAATTTTTTTGAAATATATCTCTTGATCTAATCAGATCTGAACGAACCTGGACCGGGAGATCAGGATTTCCCTTCACGGCCAACTTGGGTCTCGTACTCCTGAGAAACAAGGAGGTATCTCGACCTCTCCAAGGCTTTGTTCATCATCCACCTGAGATATCGAATTCTCAAGCTCTAAAAAATAGCGACAGATAAGGTCGCCACGTCACCCCAGCTCCTCATGATGATGTCTGCACCGATCCTTCTTTCTCTTTTTGAATTATACAAGAGCTCATTCCGCCGAACTTCAAGCTTTCCCAACTTGAAAGCTATGATAGAACTTTTGATCCGGTCGATCACCTGGAGGCCTTCTGGACCATGATGTTGCTCCATGGCACACCAGACATCATTTTATGTCAAGCTTTTTCATCTATCTTAAAGGAAGTAGCAAGAAATTGGTACTCGATATTGAAGTCAGGTACGATCTTCTCATTTGACCAGATGAGCCATCAGTTTGTGGCTCACTTCGTCAGCAGTCGACATCCCCATTGAGGTTCAGATTCTCTGATGAATATTAAGCAGAAGAAGGAGAAATCTATCTAGGCTTATGTCACCCAATTTAATGCTACTATATTGGAGGTCTGGAATCTGGACCAGTCTGTTGTGATGGCCGCGCTCAAGGGTGGTCTTCAGAAGAATGATTTGTTATTCTTCCTAGAGAAGAAGTATCCCAGAAACTTTGCCGATCTGCTAGCTCGGGCTAAGAGATATGCCCATGCAGAAGAAGCCTTCAAATTGAAGGATGAAGAAGCCATAGGAGAACGATAGACGGACGAGTCTAATAGACCCATCACTGAAGGAGGGCCAAATAAAGTTTGATTGTGCTCAAGGACCCCTCCAAGCGCAAAGCGGAGATCAACACACCGACGACCCCTAATCCGGACGTTTTAATCGCACCTACCACATAGGACTCAGCATGCCCGGAAAAGACACCGTATCAGGATAAAGGGCGTGAAGAAGCTCTCCCCCTAGAAGGTTCCACAACTATGCCCTCCTTAATGCTCCTAAAACTCAAGTTCTGATCGAAATTAAGAATCAGCTACCAAGACTAGAAGAATTACGATCTTTCCCAAAAAAGCACAATCAAAGCAAGTACTGCCTCTACCATTGTGACCAATGGCCACGATACTAAAATGCATTGTAGCTAAGATGAAATCGAGGGAGCTCATCAGAAAGAGCCGGCTAGGTCGAATTCCTCAGATGCTGACTTGAAGTAAGAGGAGAGCAACCAAGGGCTCTTTTGCAACCGAGGGAGACCCAGGGGGAGGGGTCTTAAAGAAGCCAATCCCTACATGGAAGTATCAATACCATGGTCGGGGGACATCTACATGAAAAGATATTAAAGAGCTACATAGTGTCAACATTAAAATTTTGAAAAACTTGGGCAATATCAGTTAACCACTTTTCAATAGAGATCTTATTTCACAATTCTATTTTTTTGAAATTAAATAGAAAAAAGATTAAGCTATATACTCTTTTTTTAGGCTAGAAGTAAGGCTGCTGTATAAAAGATAAGGATCTCTTTTCCGAGACTCACAACTTCAAACCTCAGTTGGAGATTTAAAAGAATTTTCTTCCTTTTCCCCCCCCAAAAGCCTTTTCTGAGAGCTTCGGACCTTCAACAGGAGAATAGATCTCCTTCAACCTAGCGAAGAAAGATTCCTCCAAGCTCACTCAATGGGTGCAGAGCCCAAAAAAAACTTCGGCCAGTCATTCTTTTTTGTATCTCCTTTACTTCGAATATTCAACTCAAAGTGAGGAGGAAGCTATTGTTGGGTGAAAACCAGACCATCCAAAAGTCCAGTCTATGCTTGCTAATGCAACGTTGATAATCACGAAAGAGCTTCGATCAGAGAATTACTCCTCCACAATGTATGGAGTCCCAGTCGAACTCCTTCGGTAGGCTGAACTTTCCCATCGATGACCTCCCTTCGCAAATTTCTCAGACAGTCAGATTTCTCCAGAGCCGCAAACTCCTTCAACTCCTCCAGTAGTCAAATTTCTCTAGGAGTGAACTTCTCCTGCCGATTTCTCCTTCAGTTCAGATTGTTCTCAGGAGCCAAACTCCTTCCGAACTTCTTCTTCAATCGGAATCTCCTCCAGGAGCCAAACTCCCTTCCGAACTTCTTCTTCAGTGGATTTTTAAACGCCTGCTTCTAACTGGATGGTTACCGACTGCATTTATACAACTCATGCTATAGACAACCCCACTACCGATGATTACGACGGTCAATTATCTTGCTATTATGAAGTGACACCTTTCTCCATAATAAATTTTGATGTGGCCTAGAGCGGCCAACTAGTCGGACGTTACGATAAGCTCCATCTATAAAAAAAGATCCTCCAGATATATTTTTCTCTAAGCCCTCTTCTCCTTCCCAAAACCTCTATTCGTATTCATCACCCAAGCACTCCATTTCTGTTGGTCAGAAGAGCTGACTTTATCATCGAAGATCCTGCTGGAGCCACCACCACCAACTCTGGGATGGGAGACTGTCTTAATTTTCAGCAAGGTCACCGCGGTGACCTCTCTTTCCTTATCTCATAGTCTTGATCCAACATCAACCAGATTCTGCAGCAGACAGCAGGGTTCAGAACATAGTAAGCTGAGGAGAGTCAAAATCCGATTTTTTATCAAAAACTACCTTTCTCCAGAATAAACACATAGTTCATAGCTCAAATCAAAATTAATCATGGAATACTATGATTTTTTATCAATAAATAATTTAGTACTAAATATAGGAAGTAAATAGCATAGTTCCAAATTTTATAGCAATTTATCATTCAAAAACACTATTTATAGATTCATAAATCAACCTATAAACCATTATAACTTTCTGTTCCATATATCATGATCACAAATGAAAAATTCAGAGAAGGTCAATCGAGTTAACCTTATCTCCGTGATGAGCAACAATCTGTAATCAATTTCACAGTCCAATAAATTCTAGAACCTATCTCAACCCATTAACCGACTGAATCAAAAGTCATCTGCACGTCTTGTTTGACATAAAAGCTTAGACACATCCCTGGACTTACAGATTTTCATAGTTTCTATCCTTATTTTATGTTCGAGCTCTTTAGGTCGTAGGCTCTGACTTCTCTATCTCTAGGGGCATCAATTTCTATTTTTTGTGCACGAATAATCTATACCCATATTAATGAGTGATGTAACCAATGATAGAACTGTATTTTGTAAATCAGATAGCTTACCCCACTGACATTTGATATTGTTTGCTGGCATAGAGAGCATGTCACTGCATTGATCTTTTTTCGATCCATCTCTCTTTCC